>JAOVYW010040974.1:0-45308 GCA_025775045.1 Hiodon tergisus | reverse complement strand
CTGGCCGTAGGCTGATATGATACAGAGGGACTGTTATCTGCTTGTTACAGTACAGCACGTTACCGTGACAATCCTATCTTGCCGAATGTAGCACAATGACAAATTAAGCAGTTGGTACTCACGATAAATTCAAATGTCACGATTTTCTCGTCCCTCTGGAATTTGACCACGTTATTTTGCGTTTTAAAGAGTCACGAGTCGATGCAGCATATTGACTGAAATCGATATTATGGGTTCCTAAGAAGTGCACTTTAAAGCACAGACCATTGCGAGCCTATTAACAGTTTTTCTGACATACTGAAATATGTGGGGGGTTTTTTGATAGGTTACAAAATGTGCAACATCTAGACCTATAAGTAGTGTAACTTACCAGATAGTCCAGTAAGTAAAAAAAAAGAAGAGAGAGAGCGTAGTATCATTTTGAAGTTGATTAGATGAAGCTGGCTCGGCAGTTCTTATAAGTTGTCTGGTCGAATGAAACTTTTCCAGACAATTACTTCAGCGACACGTTTCTCCTTCCACCTAGTTTCAGGAAAGCCCTGCAGTCGAGCCAATTTAAGTTTACTACTTAGCTCTGACAGAGTGCTGTCGGTTTTAGAAGAGCCAGCTGGGTAGCCGTCAGCCTGGACATCCTGCTGAAGAGCCCCGTTGTGTGGAAGCTGTTGAGGATTTTATTTAGGTAGAGGCGTGGCGCTGATTTATGCATTACAATTTACATGTAACGCAAGGTTTTAGCAAAATAATCTAACAAATAATGTCTTTCCCCTAAACCACACTAAATGCTGTGACTTTTTTACAATATTACATTCATATCAGCACGTTATCTATCAGTTAGGCTCCACTGGCTATGGAATCCATTACTCCTTAATTAGTGGTTTTAAAGAGCACCATAGCGGTTGTGATACACGGTCCTGTAGAGAGGAAAGCATTCTGTAGCCATTTGCCTGAAATTTAAGTGGAGGAAATGCAGATAGTTAGACATGGCAGAAGGCTGCAGGATAAAGAACTCTGGTTGGGTCAAATTATGACAGATGGCTATAGGTCAATGGGTGGCCCACAATTAGCCAAAAGGGCAAATTTCTTTCTGACAATGTAGGCATTGGAAATGGGCCCATCTTTTCCCAGATACTTATTAATCCATCTTTCTTTAGTACAGAGACCTGCTTTGTTCAACCAGAGTGCCGGCTCTATGAACTTTCATATTATTGGGTTTACATTTTCTCATTTTCTTTTCTCATTACGCGCATTGTTTTGATCGACCTCGCGCTGAGAGCCGGAGGGCAATGTGGCCCCTCCCATTGAAAGTCTAGAGAACTGTAAGTTGTCTCTCCCGTCCTTAAAGAATACAATGCTAAATCATTTATGTAAAGTGTGGCAGAAAAAACCCCCCAACGACTGGTCGTAATGTGTGAACGGAGCAGTGTAGTGTGTTAAAGGTTGGAGAGGAGAAAGGCAGCATTGCTTCTGCTGGCTGAAATTGGTCGACCTTACCCTGAGTGCGAGCAGACTCATACGAGACAATTGATGTATAGGTTCAAGGGAGACTGCTCTTGCATGGTGAGCTTTTGTTTGAGGACTATGGTAAAACAATAAATAAGAGTGCTTCAAGAGGCTTCTCACCATCTTCCCTCCATGTGATTAGGACGCACTAAAGGCTAAAATAATTTATGAATGGCCCCTCTTTCTGGTCTCACAGAAAGACAAAGAAATAAATAAACATTGCTGGATTTAATATTTATTTAGTTCTTTGGACCAGTGTTGGACTTTTGCGTATAGGGGTTAGGGGCTGTTTCCAGCTAAAACAATGAAATGCAAAAATTTGCATCCAACTATAGCCTAATTCTGCAGCTATCTGTTCTACTTGATGGACAGTGCTGTATCATACCTCAATATACATGCTTTCTTATGTGTTTACATAATATATGACCCACATTATTGCCCTCTGAAAGGTGTACATGTAATAATATGTGACAGGTTACTGATCCGGATAGCAAAGGTTTAGTCAAGTCTATATTTGGTCAGGTTTATATCTGTGCCATAAATCAGCGTAACAAGTACGTGACAACAGCATGTAAAAGGCCTGTAAATGTTATCTGAACGTTATTTTCCTCCTCCGTGAAATAAAGAAAAGCTGTGGCATTAGGACAAAGAGTCGGGGCAGAGAGGAAGTGGAAAACCTTGAACAAATGTGAAGAAACCAATCATGGTCGTGCAATTCAGCGTAGAATTATGTGGCATTCTGCAGCCCTGAATGCACAATAAAGCATGCGCTTTTGTCACAGATTGATGTCCCAACCCAATGCTTTACCATTCACTGCCACGGCGGTTTATTTTATT
Source organism: Hiodon tergisus (assembly GCA_025775045.1). NCBI lineage: Eukaryota > Metazoa > Chordata > Actinopteri > Hiodontiformes > Hiodontidae > Hiodon > Hiodon tergisus. The sequence continues at coordinate 42,971 of JAOVYW010040974.1, read as the reverse complement.
GTACATAACCTCGATAACACTGTTCCCCAGGGCAGCCGGGTGCCTCGCTTTGCTAGAGCCCGGTACATTGCGCACGTTTTTTTTTCTTTCTTCACGGAGACTCGCTGTAATTGGTTGTCGTCGCATGGGCACTGGAGAAAAAAAAACTCCTGGGGCAGAGCGCTAACACGTCACCCCTGGCGAATTCCCCCGGTGCCGGCCTGCACTGGCGATGTTAGAAATGTTGCATTCGACGGTTGCTTCTGTCCTGTCCTAATCTGAAGAATCCCTCCCTCCCGGGTTCCAAAACGATAGTGTGGCATTTAGATTCTGCGGTTTGTTTTTGTTTTCATTATCAAGAAATGCTGATGGCGTATCAGGAACCTCCCTGGGGTTTATTGGGCACCTTCGCCCTTGTGCGGGCTGCTTGCACTGTTCCAAATCTTCATTATATTTTCACACTTGCAGCACACCAACTGCCTCCTGCAGGAGCTGAGACGATTCTCAGATCTGGAAAAAACAAAAAACAAACGTAAATTGGATCCTGCGTTTCAGTTTGTGTTATTCAAACTGTCTGTACTATTTGCTTTTTTGCGTGTTGGAGGGGAACCTATTAATTTTTGGATGGGGAAAACATATTGTAAAACTTCTCTTTCATATTATTACGGTTTCAAAGTGGTGCAAAACTTTATTGACCTATTGGTAGGTTTTTGAATGTGAAAATATACGAACAAATGTATTATAATGTTTGCTAAAACACGACATATGCGCCGGCGTAAAGATTCAAATCTGGTCCCCAATTCATCAATGATCATGAAATGCCCAATTGAATTCCAATTTAAAACAGCCCATTATTGTCAGCACGTGTCCGCCTGTCACATGGGTCTATTCCATGTGCCTCGATACCTTTTCAGATTTCTAATGGAGGTGCCAAACTGAAAACAAGGGAAGAATACGAGACTGGTAATTGAAGTTATTTTGGAAAAGACAAGGTGATTTTTTCTCGAAAGGTGGCTGGGGCAGCAGTAACCAAAGTGGCCAAAGCTCTGGCAGTGATATTTTTCGCTCCATCTAGGTGGAGAGGGCTGCCGTTGCGCCCATTGAAATCACCACTAATTTTCAGTGCAAAAGAATAATGCACTGCTGCTGTGATTGCTCCTGTTGCTGCCGTTTGCTGCCGCGGTTTTGCTTTCAAAAAGTCAGCAATCAACCAGTCACGACGACAGTTTTGAGTTGTTTGGTTTTTATCTTTGATGACTCGTTGACCTTTTAAGTCAGCGAGATAAATTGCTCATTCAAATAATTTTACGCACACCTTGATTAGCGCAACATTTTCTTCAGAGTTGCTTTGATTAATTGCTCTGAGCTCTTAAGTTTAACAACTCAGCCTTTTCCCAAAGAAAGTCAAATTCACTGGCAAATTAAATGACAGCGTTTCAAGCTATCAGGGAACTCAGCAAACGCCCCCTTTTAGGATCGCACTTTATGACTTCCTAACTAAATCAAGGCTAAGTGTTGTCTGCCTAGAACGACCCCCTTTCAGCTGCTGTTACATTACAAGCATATAGACCTTTTGGCTAATATGAAAATGTTAAATTTAACACTCTAATACCAAAAAAAGGAACTAATCATTTTTAATTCACGAATGAGATGACTATGATGAAGACAGGCTGCCAACATTTAGCCTAATGAATGCTCTAACCTGACTTAGCGGTCTGAAGAGGTCATCAGTCAATTGATGATCTTGGTTATTCCCCGTTCCATGTTTTGGGACCACAGTAAATTGTTGGAATCAGGAACGCCACACTTAAACCATGGTCACCGAATCCACACAAGCTCTAAACAACTATGAGACTATGTACGTCCAAGCTCAGTAAAATGATCCAGTAAAATGGTGGTGGTGTTTGGGAATGCTTTGTGTGCGTATGTGTGTTTGTATGGGTGAGGGGGGGGGGTCATGTTCTTATGTGGAGCAATGGCAGCCTGATGGAGGGGCTCATATTTATACAGAAGCATACTCACCCCTCCCCCACATCCCCTCATGGCCCCAGATGGACGTGATCCTGTCAGGGTGAATCATGCTTGGCGAGGGGTAATGTTTTTATTTTTAAATGCTTAGCTTGAGCTTTCATCGGGAACATCTGCTACCCTTTGCTCCATCACAACACTACAATCTGTGGTGTAGGGCAGGTGTGTCAGGAGTGGAATGTCCAACTCAATTTGCACTCTGGCATCCTCATGATGCTGAAAAAGTCGAGCCGTTTGAGTTGGAAACCAAACCTCCCTGGTTGCGTTCCAAAACTGTGACGCTCACTGTTTTCCCCCCCCCATCTGTTTTCTTTTCTTACAGCAGCAGAATGTCGAGGAGCCCCCGACACCCAACAGAGGTTTTCCTCCTCCCTGCCCACCTATCTGCCAGTGTCCTATCAGGTCCAGAACGCTGAGTCATCCTTCTTCCTGAAAGAGGCGGGGCAGGATATGATGCGTAATGGAAGCCTGCAGACCCGCGTGGAGCCCTTCTTTGTCCACATGGCCGAGGGCGTGCCGTACGTCAACTGCAGCTACCGCAACTTCAGCGCAGATGCCGTGGTGCCCCTGGAGCTCCTGCAGGCCTCGCCCCAGCTGCTGCCCAACCCAACTCGCGTCACCTTCAATTGGAAGGTACGAGCGCACGTGGTCAAGGCTCGGATTGGCTCCAGGCGGCCGCAGGTGCAGGTATTGTTCTACCTGGGTGGCCGTCGGTGGGATGACGCGGCTATCCCGCCAGGGGAACTACCTTGTGTCCACGTGGCAGCCATCCACGAAATGGGGGAGTCGGTGGCATTCTGCCGACTGGAGGGGAGCCTTGGGATCTGTGTGGTGGAACTGGAATTGCCGTCTGGCTGGTTCAGCGTCCCACTGGGCCGCAAGAAACCCACCGAAGCAGAGGCCCTGCGAAGCAGCAACGCAGAACTTTTCTATGCTATCCAACCACAGGAAAGCGGCGTTGGGGAATGCACTTCCCAGGACCTCCAGAAGGACATAAATAACGGCTTTGGTCTCAGACAGGGTGAAGCCACGCCTTTCACCCAGAGGATTGGCTCGGTGGAACTGTTTAACAGCCTGGAAGAAGGGCCCCAGGGGACCAATCTCAAACTTGATGACAACGTTGAAATCCAGGTCCCTCCCAGCCCTGTCAAACAGGGACAGATCGTCAGCTTTGGGATCAGCATGAGCACTGGGTCTATAGTTGAACAGTTTACTCTGAGGTGAGTCACGGGCTTATTCACAGCTTTTGATTTCTCTGACATACTTCAGTTATGCATCATACTCACTGATGGCTCTTGTTATGTAGCTCAGCAGACATGTCCTGGTTACAATTTCATTCTTTTCCTTATACAACAGGGCTTTCAAAGGCAATGCCTCATTTTTTAAAGCCAGCAAACCTTTACAAACCTCACATGTCTACAGCCTCACTCTTGCTCCGTTGTATTCTTTCACAAATAATTCCCAAAGGACAAGGTCTCCAATGGTTTCAGAATCTTTGGGCCGATACGTATGAGGGTCATATGAAGGACACATGAAACATAAAATTCTTGCTGTGGTTGTAGAGGCGCTGCTTCAGTCACTTAAGGTATTGCTGGGGGGAGCTTCTCCATCGAGAGCAAGCCACACATCGTCTCCCCACTGCCTCCCACCGTTTGCCGACGGAAAGGAGTAATGGGGTTGTTCCCAGGCTTTACACACAAGCACTGTGTCTCTGTCACCGGCTCCCTGCCCCATGCTGAGCGCTACACACAACTACGCAGCAGTGGGGTTCGGGCACTGTGTTTTGAGTACCTACTGCCATTAATCCATCTAGACTAAACATTCCCTTTTCCCTCTCGCCCTCATTAACTGGCTTTTAAATATTAATTCAGACACGCCATCAAGGGGTAATAAAAAGTAATAGAATTTCCAAATTAGTCCAACTGAAGCCAGAAAACATATCTCCAGATGACTAGTTCCGCATGGGACATTCTTGGTTTCCCCAGGAGCCAGTTGGTACTGCAAATTCATGCAAAGAGTTCTTAAAAAACATTGTGTTATATATTCTCCTCCAGAATATGATACATTTCTGTAAAAGAGTCTGTTCCTTTCGTAGAAACTGTATTTGCTTTGGAAAAAATCTGATACCTATTGCACGAAAAATGCATTCCCCTTGTCAATGTGCTGACAGCATGGTTTAGAAATTCCTCCTTAGGGAAGAAGTGACAGTTGCCCCCCAACTTATTGCTTCCCATAATAAATAATAATTTACTATTTTTTACGCCTCATGGTTGCTTAATCTTCTTTGTCGTCTTAGTTCTGTTGTCCCACTGTAACCTCTGCCGTTGCATAACAGACAAGTGATAATTTTGTTGTTGTATGCGATGTGTTAGAGTAATAACCTTGTGTCAGTTTCTTGGCTATTAAGGTGGAATTACTGCAAGAAGGTGGTGAGTCATGTGTTGTATGTGTGATGCATCAAATGTTCACTTGGAAAGCAATCTTCCCTTTAATTGTGCTACTTAAGACACTTCTTATGAGAGGCCCACACTTTATTGTGGCGTTCGAAGAGGGTCACGATAGGTGTCGAGGTTACTTCTCGCTCTGCGTTAAATATGGTTTTGACACATGCTTTGTAACGCTGTTGCCTTGGCCGCCCTTAAGAATGTGACTGCATGCGCAGACGAAGCGATGGTGCTGAACCAGGGCGGTTCGATGAAGCTGAAGGTTCAGCTCATACAGTGGGAAGCATGCAGAAACACCGGTAGCTTTTTCCTATTTTGGAGTCAAACGTTCTTTCTTTATGCAAAAATTTGGTGCTGGTTATGCAGCAGACTTTAGAGTGCAGCTATTACATTGGCAAGTTGCTTCCACTGTAAACATGGTAAATGTTTACACGGCAAATTCACCAAAGCAAGTGTTTGGCTGGTTAGTACACGATGACGCCACCGTTGGAACAGAAGATCTTTGTACTCTAGGGTGCAGTGTATGCAGCATCACGTCCAGTTCTGTCCCCTGCCCTTTGGTTTGTGTCTCGTTACGTACAAAAAAAAAAATTTGTTTAAAAAAATTAAAAATTAGTTTTCTCACAGAAAGTGAACCTTTCTTGTTGCTTTGCTCGGCCCATATCTCTGTGGAGAAGGATCTGTCTCTCACTCCCATCTCTTACCATTTGATTAATAACGGTGAGCAGACTCTGCTCACCTTTCTCAGACATGAGGTCCAACACCTGGATGTAGGGTTTAACCTCTAGAAGATGAAAAAATGTCCACCTTGAGAGCTGAAATAATTGCAGAGGGTACGGCTGGCGGACAGGCATGCAGTATTCATGTCCGTTTGGGATAGGATACAGACATTCGGATCTTTGTGTCTATTGCTGCCAGGGCCACCTTTGCATGTAGATGAATTATTAGCATTGTTAATGGTGCCTGGCCCCGAGTTGCATCATGAGGATCTGACGATGAATTATGGATTAATCGATATTTGCCTCTGCTAAAAAGAGATTTGAGAAACCCACATCAGCCCTGGGACACTCTATTTTAATTAAAAGTAACTGCTCCCAGACTAAAACAAATGTTTTTATCCATGGAGCTTTCTCTTTGCGCTCTGGTTATGTAGAGTCATATTCTGGATTCGGGCTTTTTAGTAAAACCAGTCCAGCAGTTTGCAATTAGTGACGATGTGCTGTTGGAAGTACGAGTGGAGATGCCGAGGCAACCTGGGGTTGACAGATGTTTCTTATACACATAGACCCAAATGTGCTCATATATTGTGGGCGAGTTTCATTTTTTCCAAGTGCTTTACCAAAGTATGTGCTGTTCCAAAAACATACAGATAGCAATGAAATGATATGTCCAAAGTAGCGAATGCAGCTGCCCAGTCCGACAGTACTATTTAAGAAAAAATTATCGGAGAACTCTTAGCTGAATCCTTATCAGTCTGCTGGTATTCAGCTGGGGAATATTATGTCTAAGGTATGTCTAACGGAGAAAGGATTTGAGCTTTTGAAGATTTTACTTGTATCTGATATCTACATTTTTCTTATTTCCTTTTAAAATTCTGTGCGTTCCGCATTGCTCACTTTTGCAAAAAAACTCCAGTCACCCTCTATGACGCATAGGTGATTCTCATCCTAGGGTTGGACTCCTTCCAAACACTGACCTACCCTTCTTTTCTTTTTTTTCTCCCTAAGAAAAAGCAGTAAATCATACATTTTTTTATTTTATCAAACATTTGATGCCATTCCAGTTGTAGGGTCTTCTTCCTCTGGGTGTCCATTACATATTTTCTTTTTTTGGGTTAATACTCTGCGTGCTTTGAAAAGAACACAGCCCCTTTTAAAGTAGCCCAGCAGCAAGAGATGGATCGCATTCTAATAAAACTATTTTAGGCCAAAACGTTAAAAGGAAAGGGACCTATGAATTGATTTCGGCCCGATGGAGTAACTCACACACATCACACACACGCTCAGAGGGGACCGTGCTAACCTTGACCACCGCGTTCTTGCCCCAGCTTGACTCGATGAATCACCCCGCACACAGAGCAGTGTAGTCAGTGAAGCTGGAGCGTTGGCCGTTTCGCTCTTATCTTCTCAACGTGCACTTTCTTATCCCTGCCATGTGTTAGGACGCGTGACGGAGCAGACATGCCACTTGAATTCTGAAGTAACAGGGCTTCTTTTATGATTTTGGAAGTAGAAGTAGAGCGATATTTTGTGGAAGTTCACAGAAGTGGCTTTTCCTCAACTGTTTTGAACGTGGTTGCACATGGAGTATCTGTTTGCACAAATCGGGCATATCTCTGAGCTGGAAGTTTTCAGTTGCATTTAAATGTTTGAGTAGAGCGTTTCACATTGTACCTTAGTAACAACGGTCCTCTCTCATCTGAGACAACGTCGCACAGAAATACTGAAAATACATATTTCATATGCAGCTCTGGAGACGCATGGGATGCATTATTAAAACTTTAGAGACTTGTTTCAACTGGTTAATTTTAGATTTTCATGTGACAGTATGCTGCAGCTATTGTTATAACAATAGAAAAGCACGAATCGGAAAAGTTATTTGTGTAGGTGCAAAGCTATGCTTTGAATGTGTTCAGAAAGTCCTGGATGGTATGTGCCTTGCCTTTACATTTAACGTGTAATGTTCTTAATACTCAAATTGATTGGCTAATATTGATAACACTAATATTTTACATGCTGACAGAACATAATACATGGATCAAACCTATTTTATTTTACTATGATCAATGTGCGTAGCATTAGTATGTAATTATATATATTACGGCTATGTTTATATTATGGGTGACATGTTGGGCCAGTGGTTAGCATTGGCGTCTCACGCAAATCACGGAATTTGGCCTTGTATGTGTGTATCTCGGGCCCTGTGATGCGCTGGAGTCCCCTCCTGGGCGTACCCTGCCTCACGCCCTCTGTCTGCTAGGTTAGGCTTGGCACCCCGTGACCCTGTGTTAGATAAACAATTTCAGAAAATAGATGAAAATCTAGATAAACATGATTTCATGTCCGTAGTTTTAATAAAGGAAAACGCTGTTTGTTTAATTCAAAAGCATAACCTGTATACTACTTAGGGGGATTTAAATATATTGGTGTCCTTGTTTATAATGCATTGTCATCAGTGGCAATATTGACAATGATATTCATTATCACATATTAACATATATTGACAAACAGGATCATTCACTTCAGTGCGTCATAGAGGGTAACTTGGGAGTGAGTGAGAGACACCAGCATGGGCGTCCGATATGCAGCAAAGTGAACCGCACGCAATTTGCTTGGATGCAGTCGTGTAGCTACGTGTGTGACACTACATAAGTAAACACGGTCATGTGCGTTCCAGTCTGGCACCGATGGTGACCTGCATCTCAACCATTCCTGAGTTATTTCCCCCATGGGTCATGTTAGCTCACGATTCTTCATTATGCAGTGTGAAAACCACATTCAAAATGAAATTCAATAAAACAATTCCCTTACATTTCTGATATTAATTTCTCTTTTTGCATTAAATTGACTAAAGCAAACACTTTAATTATCTACAATTCTGCAAGAATAATTAACCCCAATGTTGAGAAGGTGGACTATTTTAGGGATTTATACATTATTAATGGTAATGCGATTTTCAAATAGAGTGTTCTTCCTCTATTTGCTATATTATAATAAACAATTCCATACAGTAGTTGGAACTTGGATATTTTGTATTGCATAAATATTTATTTATGTAAGTGGGTTAAAATATATATATATTATATGACTTGACGTACAATTAAAGCTTAAGAACTCTTAAGTGGCCAATTCAGTTTTTGAGACAATATCCTTTTACAACACACCTCGTTATGTTTAGATCTGTTCAGCCACTATTCCTCTGAACCACCCATTCATCGAAATTCATCAGTCAGAGCTGACACCAGTCAATGTTCCGGAGAACGAGGACATGTGGGAAGGGTCCACAGGGAGAGCCTCAAACGTGATAACAAGCCTGTAAGGTTTTTCCATAAGAAGATCAGTCTTAATAACAAATATCTATAGGATCATATTCGGCGTTTAAATGCTGGGTTTGAACTTTGTTGCTTGCATCAAAGGGCTTGTAAATGATGACACTAAGTGGCTTGTTTTAAATGTCTAAGTAAAAAGATTTATCCTTATTTTGTCTTATGGGCTTTATGTAGCCATTGTTGTCATGCTTCTTGTAAAAATGATGGCCCTCTGTGTGGATGATCCACAGTATAAAACAGAAGGAGAAATATAACATTTAAAACCCCTGTGTGAGGTGCTTAAGACTCAGCTACTTACTGGCCCTCCTGTCCCTGCCCTCATCAGATTAGCAAGATGAACAAATTGTTCAGATTGTTCAGGTTTAGGGACATGAGAAACAGCTTTGATACCCACAAGACCCAAGCGAAGCACATAGTGTGGCCTCTGCGTTCCAGGTGCTGATTGAATTCAAATCTACCCACTTGTCTTTCAGATAAAATCCCCGTAAAGTGTATTTACAAACATTACTGGCACTTAAAGTCCTGGGGCCAGCCTTAACTGTTGCAATAGGCGATTACTTTGCATGAGCAAACAGATGTCGGCGAATGCACGTTGTGTCCTTTCGCTCACTTAATGTAAGGTCCTTTGGCAGTGGAGGCACTTCATTCAAGAATGAATGTGGATCAATGTCACTCCAGCCTCCCGTCCTCTGACTGAGTAAAGCCTCATAATGCACGGGTGGATTGATGAGAGCATTATTTGCCATGGGACATTAAACATTTTTCAAAAGGGGCAGAAACTTATTTTAAATCCTCTCCCTTTGGTCATTTGACGTGTCATAGGACTGGTCGACTCTACGACATTCTCTACACTATTTTAAGGACATACTGTAATATAAGCTAGCCCCTCTATTTCTTCATGATTAATTCATTTCTTAACTCTAGTATCACAATGCAATACACATGACTGAATACTTTTTAGATTATTGGATTCCTTTACTTGTTAGACCCCGGACTTGTGACCAGTAGGTCTGAACTGTGCTGCAAGGTACTTAACATGAATTGATTATTTATGAGAAAATAAATGGGGAAAATATGGCACTACTCGGGAAATATGTTACAAAAGAAAAACATGAATACATTTTTTAATATTTGAATCATTTGATGTATTATGCCTCTGGACCATTGGTTGGAATAAAGGTCCATTAGGAATTGTCCATTAGACAAATAGTTAGGATGTTGCATGCTTCTTGCTGGTGAGATAAAGTTATTAGTTTAATTTAAAGACTATATATAAATTGTATCCTAGATTTGGATGTACACTTCTAGGATAGATTTTATTGAAATTTTGGTCTTAGACTGATCCAGTCCTCATCCAGTTTGGTTCTTATAATTTTTCTTGCTGTAATATACTAGGGCGATTCAGGTTAAATGCAATGTTAAATACCATGTTCCATGTTCCATGAGGCCAGTCTTCTAACTATTTGACTGGACAGTTAACCTTACTAAATTGTGCTACTGTGTTGCATTAGGTGTGATCCAAACCTGACCTGACCACCTCATCTGTAGTTAAGGTCCCTTCTAAGGGCGACAGTTTCGTTAGCAATGGCAGGGCTCAGTGGCATCTTGACTGCTGTGGGGCAAACTGGTTAAAACGGCTGAGTTGAGAAAGGCGCTCTGGGGCGGGTTTATCCTGCTGAGTGAGATTCATCTCGTTTCGCAGTCAATCGATGGGCATGTCTTCGCTACAGACATAGAGAGGAAAATATATGGGAAGGAATTCGTTTGTTTTCTGCTTACCCACCACAATTGAATTAAATGTACATAGACAACGAGGCACTGGAACAGTGGGTGCCAGGGTCAGTTATTGTTCGTATTTGTACTTGGTCAGCAGGCCAGTCAGTGCTAGGCTGTCGTGTACACTTATTTCAATCCATTGGTATTTTCATTGGTGTCATAGAATAGCCACGGCAGAGCATGCTTTTGCCCCTTACTATGTGGCACTTGACTAAGGGCATCTTTTTCTAGATGACAAATATCGGTTGGAGCGTTTCATGAGTACACAGTAACATGAGGACGCAGGAACATAAATGCGGACTTTGAGTTTTGTGTTTTATTTTGTCCCCCCAAAATGGCAGAGGAGACCAGGTGAATCTAAAATCTGAAAGAATGTTGTTGCTACTTGACTTAAATCCTGGTTCGCCTACACAGTGCATTTCTCTGTTTTGCGGTTTGTAATATTCATAGTGTAGCCGTTCCTGTATCAAAGCTATCCTAAACTCTGCTATTGCCAAGATATATTTTTTCTAGCGTTGCCAGGATAAATGAGTCAACAGCTTCCTGAAAGACAAGGTTGGTGCCGATATGACTTCTTTCTTCCCTCTGCTAAACAACCCCTTCTGTTCCCTCAGTCTGTGCTGGTCTTTACTTGTGTTTTATTTGGCACCTGGGAGGGGTTTGCTTTCAAGCTTTCAGAAGCATCAATATTCATTGTAATGGTTTGCGATTACGCTACACAACAGCCACAGGCGAAAACCGCAGCACAGTCAAATATGGGAAGACAAGGAAGGTATCTGATTACAACATTTGTTTTGGATAGACCTCAATAATGGTGGATTATTCCGGATTAGTTTCTCTTATGCATGTTCATGCGAATATGTAAACGTGCAAATGCTTGACCACTGAGAGCTGGCAAGTAACAAATCCGGCATGAAACACCTGCTCGGCCATTGCCTCCTTCATGTAGGATCTGTAGCAATCAAGCTTCTTTTAAGACAGGGCATAGTTCTCTTGGTTTTAGGTACGAGACACCTTGACCGAAAAACACCAAACGAAAAATATAAAGAAAGAAAGAGTTGTGTACATGATTTTTCTGCCCTCTGGCTGGTTTATCATTCAACAGTGTTTCCATTAAAGTATAAAGTGCCTGCAATCATGTTTGATTCAGCAGACCCTTGTGCTACCTGAAAAGCAATGGATTGACACTGAAATCAATACCGAAGAGTTATATGCGTAAGCATCTTTGTACAAAAAACAAACAAAGATGTTGACAGCAGTTTGAGGTCATTCAGCCACTGCTCTGATGGGCTGTATGGTTGTTTTATCTCAAGCCTTTCATATACCCATTCTTAGATGTCTTGATCGTTTGATCATTTTTTTAACGATTATATTTTCAGTATTCACAAAGGAAAATTGTTTATAAAGGCTGATTCTGGAAATTTCAGTAAAGAATGTTTAATGTAGTTCCTTTTTATGGGTAGCCAATTGCTTTAGAAGATAGCTTTAGAAGATAGCTTTAGCACATGAATGGCTGATGTTTCTGAAATATGACTTCAAAGCACCTTTCGAATTTCAGCATGACTCGTCAACACATTCCAGTACATTTCGTTGTGACAGTATTGTGTGTTCTTGTGCAGTATGGGCAGTATTCGCTTGTGCAGTGAACAACGCAACCGGAATGCGGAAGTCAAAGCACCAATGTACTCTCCACCCTTTGAGCATGCGCAGCTGTACTGTAAAAAGACCATTCTGAAAACTGGTATAAACATACATTATAATTTCTCATATTTTTAATGTTATTAATATATAAAGTTATATTATTAATTATAATAATTTTACATGCTTTGCCTTCGGTTCTTTCTTGGAAGGCTCACTAATGAGCTCAGACTCTTCAGTTACGACTTCTCTCTGGAGCTCCTGTAGAGCTCAAACAATCAGATGTATAAAATGCCTATAATTAATAGGAATGATGTTTAATTGCCTGAGAGAATGTGGACAAAGTTGAGTTTTCTTTAATTCAATGTAAAAATATGAGAAATAAAAATTTATGTTTATAAAACATATTTTTAAAAAAAGGTTTTTCGGTACAACTACGCATGCTCAATGTGCAGTGACTACTTAGGTCCTTTTACTTCCGTGTTCTGGTCCTTCCTGCACGCGCGAATACTGCACGTTCTATGAGTAATTAACTCAAGACAGCGACGAGGAAACAAGCATTTAGTGGGGGATTCACAAAACGTGGTTACTGGCTAATTTAATGTGAAAAATCTGTTAATTAACTGAATGCTCTTGTAATAGGAAAGCTATTTGTAGATTTATTTTAAACATGTGTAATATATTTTTAACCATTTCCCCCGGTTATATCTTTTTTCACTCAGTGTTGGGTGTTATCTTTTAGGTCGGGTGATTGTTTCGTATTGTAGGTATGTATACTTGTTCCTGTGTGTTTCTGAATAATGATACACATAATAATAAAATAGGAATGCCATTAAAAGTAATAGATAATCGTTAATATCTTTTTCAATCATTAATCTAGCTTAGTTTACGATGCGCATCGAAGGTAGGATAGTCTCTGTTAGAATAATCCGCTTGAGGCAAACAATGTTTGTAACTAAGTCTTTTAAAAATATTACATCAATATAATTGTTATTGCTACCAGATGTATTTTATACCTATGTTAGTATATGTTGATGTTTAGGTTTTATCGTTTTCTTCAACTGCCCAAGATGGACTGAGGAATATAAAATCCTTGATTTATCCCATTCCTGCCCATTTAGTCATCCTTCTATCTATTATTTACTGTTTATCTATTGTGTGTTGTGTAACATTATTATTTATTCCACATTGCTGAGAATTTGGAATTATAATTTTATAAATTACACTTTTAAGGGAACTGTATGGTTAGTAGTAGGTCTTTTTATACTTGGCATTGTTCATTTGTTATTATTTTTTAATGGTATTGGAACATTTTACTTAGTATTTTAATTGTGTGTGTATATATTACTTAAATAAAAAATTAAAGCCACTTGTTTTTAATGGGTGAGTTAAAACTGATTTATACTGAACAACAGGTGGTTAAATGGCTGTATGTTACCTCTAAACATACTAGTGAGAACATTATAAGGCAAGGAAATTGATCTCTCAAGTATAAAAGAGCAAAATTCAAGTTGTAAGTCACACCAAATTTACACATTTTAATACTTGTCTTGTCTAAGTGTAAAAAATGTTTTCCTCAGAAAACTGAAACTACTGCTATACTTTTTGTATTTTGTCTATTCTGATATTTTCCTGTGAGGCTGCGCTGTTCATTTGGATTATTTGCCTGCTACTAAGAAAGGTTATTGCTTGTACGTCATTCCATAATTCCCCAGTGATTTTTTCCATTTATTTTTTTTCCATGTGTTTTAACTTTGATGTTTATATTATCAGGGATATATTCTTGTGTTTAAATGACACTGGCTAATCCTTTTTAAGGATCATATCACTTCCTTGCATCACTGCTGAATGGACTGCCCCATTTAACTAGCATAGATTTGATCTACATGAATAGTTCACTATCAGGTCCACATTCAATCCCATAAGGGCGACTGATGAATCAGAATTGGGAAATAATGGAAGGTAAATGCGAATTTATTATGGCTTTTTATTGTTTCTTAGAAAATGTTGAATGTACATTTTTATACATTATACATTTATACATTGTGCATTTTTTGTCTACATAAACCATTTGGATACTAACCTTTTACGAACTTAACATTTGCCTCGGCAGCATGGACACTGACATTTCCATATCCCAGTTTACACATCATGCATACATTTCAACCAATTTCATCTTTTCTAGTCATTTCAGAAGTATTAGAAAATACTATACTATATTAGAAATGTTTTGATATTTCTTTGAAAATAAGATGCAATTGTAAAGCTGAGTCCCACTCTTCGGGGGTTTGAAAATTATTTGTATTCCATGTTTTCCACTTATTCCACGTAAGAAGCTTGGATTTCGGCATTTTCACATTCTGCAACCGTATTGAGTAGTTCTGAAAAAGCAACAAGTTCCTCTTCTTCCACTCTGAATCCACTGTCCCTGGACCTTGATCTGCAAACAGGGGATAGTTTAATGTCATAGTTAAGTTTGATGGGTGGAACAAAAACCAGCAAACACTGTGGCCCTCAGTGACTTTCTGCTTTTCTATCTATGATATATGATATATGAACTGGTGCAAAATGCTCACAACCTTATGGAAGTATAAGCCAAACTTTCATTCTAATCGATGAGAGACGCCCCTTCCTTGAGAAGTTTTTTACATTTTCCTTGATGGAAGGTACTATATAAATCCATTTATATTAATCACTCTCAGCTCTGGAGAAGATCGATAGTTTACAGGACAACGCTGACTGGGATCTCGCAACATTTCCTGTTATTTTAAGAACACTCTTTCATATTTTCAAAACTTAAAATGATCAAATATTTCTCTTGCTCTTATTTTGTACAATATAGATACTTCTCGCTACACCTCTTCTTGAATCTCCTGGATGCCGGGAGTGGGAGAACAAAGGACTTTGAAATATGTTCTATGTGTAGCTTTGGTCTATTCTTATCGCTTGCTTTTGAAAGGTCCAAGTTTCTTGTGTGCAGCTCAATGTGCAGAGCCAAATTCTTTAAAAAACAAAAAAGAAATGTTCTTTTTCCCACTTCGTTGCAGTAGGGATGGCGTTGGTGTTGCATTTTTCCAGCCAGATCTCTCCCACATATATCCAGTGCATCTGCTGGTGTGACACACTTCTTAAAATTCTAGGATTGCTTCTTGTTTGTTTTTCTTGCTCTAAACAGCGCTGCTTTTATAAGGGCAGGTTTTCAACGGGCGCTGATTGTAGCAGTTCACTGACAGATGGCACTCTCCTTTTGTGTACGCGTACGTTCTTTTTTGTTTGTTCACCACAGTTCCCCTATTGTACTTGGCGTTTGGTGAAACTGGATGCCTTAAGAGGAAAGATGTGGCTGAGTCATGGGATTATAGTCCGGAACTTAAGAGGAGAAGGGTTAAGGCTTAACATTAACAGTCATGGTGGAGCATGTACAAATATGATACCGAAAGATTAATAATAATAATTTGTCCAGCGTGCTTTTATCATGAATGTTTACATTAATAGTTTCCCTTGTCCACCTTAACAAGCTTAACCATGCTGGAAGATGAACCTGAGGGGCAACAGATTTCAGTTGCACATTGCATCCAAGCCAAGTGATCTGTCCATTCTGCGGCTTTGGCATTATGAAATTAGCACGTTATTGAATCAGGCATGTCCCATTAGCCTTTGTACCTCTGCTCCTTTGTCTAATCATTTTGCTGCGCATGTTTTTAATATGAAGGAACTAAACCCTGACACCTCATCCAATTTTCTGGGCTGGAGGCCAAATTGTTCTTACTTTCACAGAAGTTTTCGCCCCTTTTTCCCCCACCTTCGGTTTGCCTCATCCTTCCACTTTACTGCTTCTCAAAAGTCTGTCCAAGAATTTCTGTTACCTGCCCGCAGTAATTAATATTTACATACTCCACCATGCTAATCACCTAATTAAGTAAGACAGGGTTTAATTAAACATAATTAACACTGCCTTGAAGCCAGACGCTGGAAGTTCGAGACAATGAAATCAAAATCCTAAAGTTGGTAAGTGGCCTAAACGCACAGACGTTGAATTTACTTTCGGATTTATTTTCGGATTGGATTCGCTTTCAAATAAGCAGTTCAGTTTGTGTGGAATCTATGAACAGCTGTGTGATAATTGACTAACTGATTTTTTAGGCACCCAATCTTTAACCTTACTAGTATATAATGATCTGTATCCAGAAACCAAAGTAAACATGCTTCTAAATTTATTTTTCTACGTGGCTATAGAGATCTGTCGTAATTTTATTGGAAACAACACCGTATTAAATTAGAGGCAAAATAATTGTTAACCAAAAAGGTGTTAGGATTGACATAATTTAGCTGAATGTTACCCGTAAGACCTGTATTTCACCTAACTGATGTTTGACTGAACTCCTCAAGTTATGCCTTCCTTGATCACATTTCTCTACGTGAGCAAACAAGTAATCACTAATTAGTTTTTACATACACAGTCCATACAGTGAAATACTAACATATTGTTTTAGCAAGTGGCAATGAAACTGATTTGTTTATTCATCTGAGCTCTTTTAAAATTATTTCCCAGTTACACACAAATGGTAAAATGCATGCGTCTTAGCAGCTAATGTACTAAACACAGGAAAGGCAGTTCCCACTTGAAACGACATATGTAAATCAAGAAGGCTGTAATGAACTGGCCTAATTATCTTCCCTTTCAAACTTGTGATGTGTTGGATGTTGAGGGAGAAAGAGAGTGAATCTGATTGGATGTTAGGATGATCATTTTATTTAGGTTTATCTTTTCTAAAAGATCTTTTAAAATCAGTTATCTGTGTTATTCTCTGTGTTGAAACTTCAAATAACCTTTTCACAAAGTCAGGTTACTCAAGTATTTACAAATCAATCCTTTCTCAATAACTCCATTTGTTTGTCTTGATTTTTGCTACATTTGACTGTTTTCGGAATTGGGCGCAGTTCAAATTACATATTATTTCATTGCCGATTTTTACACATAGGTACACTTTGAGCATGGTATGATCGCCAATGCCAGTATCTCAGAAAGGGCCACCCTCCTAGGCTTTTGACTTACGGTAGTCTCTAGGCTTTTTCCTGAGAAATGTGCATCAAACCAAAAGGATCCAGTCAGCAGCAGTCCTTTGGGCGAGAACAGCTTGTTGATGACATAGGTCAAAGGAGAATAGCAAAAATTCTGCAAGCTAACAGGCGGGCTACAAACGGCAAATAACAGCATAGTACAACAGATGACCACACCTTGTTCCACTCCTATCAGTAAAAAACAAGTAGAAGAGGCTCCAGTGGGCATACAATCACCAAGACTGGAAAATTGTGGAGTGAAATAACACCGCCTGGTCTGATGAGTCCCAGTTCCTGTTGAATCAGAATTTGATGTCAGCAGCATGATCCCATGGACACATCCTGCCTGATGTCAATGGTACGGGCCAGTTATGGGGGTGTAATGGTATGGTGAATGTTTTTTATGTTGGGTCCCTAGATTCCAACTGACCAACATTTGAATGCCACAGAGTATCTGAACATTGTTACTGACCAAGTGCATCCATTTTTGCATGACTAATGTTCCATGTTCCAGGGCACGTATTGTCTCAGAATGGTTTCAGGCACACGACAGCTAGATCCGTTTTCTGGGTGGCCCTCACAGTCCTCAGACCTCTGTCCGAGTGAACATTTTTGGGATGGGATTAGAACGGGCTGTTTTATTTCTTTTAAGTTTTATTAATCTTCTGGTCTCTCATAATCCATTTTTTAGTCAGGGAATGAGAATTGAAAAAATGATAAATCTGCTGGTTTATTAGATGCAGGTACAAACACAATGCAGACACACACAAACACTTTCTTTCTTCCTGGTTACAAATATGCCATTAGTATAATTAGCGGAACGTATCAGTGCTGTGTAATTAGCTGAGTACAAATATGAGAATGATGGGCGGACAGGAAGGCTTATCTAATCAAAACTACTAGCGTCGGTATAGCAATGGGGGAGCACAAGGCCCAGCTATCTCTGTGTATTGTGTTCGCTCTCTCTCTCTCTCTCTCTCTCTCTCTCTCCATCTCACTAACTCCTCAGTATCTCTGTGTATGTGTTCGCTCTCTCTCTCTCTCTCTCTCTCTCTCTCTCCATCTCACTAACTCCTCAGTATCTCTGTGGGATGCTGTCTGTTGTGCATCCTGACTCTAGTGGTGGGAAGTCCTTCATTTGTCATCCCACTCGGTGGGACGGTGTACAACTATCAGTAAGAGAGCGATGGCAGAATGAGCAAAACTACTGTGCAGGCACCCAGGCTTGAGAACAATAATTACCTGGATTAGGTAGGCAAACAAACATTCCAAATGAACCTGACAGGAGGCTTACGGAGATGGGCAGGTTTTTTTAGGTGGGATAGTCCTAGCTTGTTGATGACTTTGATAGCGTAATATTTCATGTATGAGTTACTATCAATTTTCCCCTTCTTATTGCACGTGTTCCCTTCTTGTTGAATTGTTATTCAATTGTAAAAGCTGTTGTTCGGTATTTTGTTATGAGCAATAAATATATATTATATTCATATAAGCAATGAAGCGTAAAATGTACATGAATCGATTACATTGCTGTGCCTTCATGGCTATAAACAAATGCAATTTTGTTTTTCTTTCGATA
Source organism: Hiodon tergisus (assembly GCA_025775045.1). Lineage (NCBI taxonomy): Eukaryota > Metazoa > Chordata > Actinopteri > Hiodontiformes > Hiodontidae > Hiodon > Hiodon tergisus. Next base: position 24,418 of record JAOVYW010040974.1, on the reverse strand, counting down.
TAAAAACTTAGGCACGTTTGTGTGTGTGTGTGTGTGTGTGTGTGTGTGTGTGTGTTTAAAAATGTCACCAAACAGACTTAACATGCCATTATCCTTTAGCATACAAACATTATTGGGACAAAATAATTTGGCCAGGCAAGGCTTTGTTTTAGATTTTGTTGGCCGTTTTAGTGTCTGGTTTTTGTTAAACTCTTTTTTTGAGTTTATTTTATTTTACTTTAGAAAGTAGTTTGTTGTAGTTTTGTTAAAAAATGAACACTTTTTGAACCTCAACCTTGTTGGTGACCTAAGACCCCTTCTTACTGAGGCCCTCCCTTGACCGCAAGTGGTTGAGAATGCAGGCACAAAGGTTGTATGTTCCCAGACGTAACAGCAGTGAGGTGAAAAACCACACGCTAAAACCGCCAACGAAATCCCAAACAAAGGCCTGACGTTGCTTTCCTCCTTCTTCATCCCAGGGAGCACTCCACTTCCCGTCTTTTAATTGGAGGTTAATTGTTGAGTCAGTGGCCTTGTGGGGAATGTAGTCTCCTGCTGCAGTCTCCTCTCCTGTCTCTTCCTGAGCCACTGCGCCAATTTGCTAGAACATTCGGGTACTCGATTTTGGTTGGACCAGTGGTATCCCACCAGTCATTCGGATTGGCACTTCCGCATCAGACTTATGAATATCTAAAGCTCAGCCATCAAAAACGTACTACGAGGGAAGTAATATCAACAGAATACAGTGGAAATTCAAATCTTTCACCAGGAATGCCAAGGAAAGTGTCTACTGACTGGCAGGAGTTTGGCACAAGAAAGTGCAAAATTCCAAATTCATAAATGCATCAATATGCTACACATACAAACACACTCTACACACACTTCTGGTGATATTGGTTTTACTCCTCTTTATTATTGCTAAGGTTCCAAAGACAAGAGGATAAAAGATGTGAAAGACAGTCAGGAGAGAGGTGGATCTTACTAAGCTCAGTCTCCCTCGCTTGTTAACCAAATAAGCCTGCGGGGTGAATTTGCATTATGAAATGAACTGAAGTCAAATGGCGCGTTTGGTTGAGTGATTCAAAACAGGGATGCAGTGACAGGACAGAGCTGCAACTTCTGCCGACATCTCTGCTGTTCTCTGCTGTACAGAAAGTGCAACAAAAAGATGAATAGGTCTTTGTGTTTGTTGTGAAACCCTTCAGATTTTCATTTAAATGTTATGGAAACATTTTCAGGGCCAGATAAAAATATGGAAGGCAACCAACAAGGTCTTTTAAATTAAGGAGGCCTTTAAAGGGTTCAGAACCTGAAAGCAACATCATATCTCGACAATTAACTCTCTGATTCAAGGTAATGATCTTCTTCGTCCAACCATAGCCTAACTAATCCTAGCCATATCTATTGTAGGTGCTGGAACAGAGCTAAGTTGCTTTGGGGTCATGCTTGTGATGCTAGCACCATGCTAGTGTTTTAATGACATCTGATCATCCTGCTTGGACTGCGTGGGGATCAGCTGAACACTGTCACTGTGACCCTGACTTTGGGAAGTTTTTCACACTTCTAGCAAGCTTTATCCTACTGGTGTTGCTTTCTGGTCTTCTGCATTAGGCTCCAAATGCTTTCTTCGACAGCCATGAAAATAAAGCTATAGTATCCTGTTTGTTGACTGCATTGGTCAAGCTCAGTCAAAAAATGTTTAATCCAATCTGCCCTGCTACGTTGTCTCACTGTTTTTACCATACTGCCTAAATATGTGCTGTGAAACTCACATGGTCAAACTCAGACGTTCATTAGACTTATACTCATGTGGGTATCACACTGTCCTTTCTGTTGGATTTTAATTTGGGGCCCTCCAGACAATACGATTTATCATCATTTCTGTGCTTGAGCCTAATTACTCTGTAAGCCCGCATGGCAGAGAAGTGGACTTTCAATGTAAGCGATTAAGAGATGGTGACTGAAAAATACAAAGAGAGAGAGAGAGAATGAAGTGATTGAATAGCATTCTTAAAAACAGAGGGATATTGGTCTCCAAAATAAAGGGCTTGCCCTCTTAACAAATGACACTGGGCAGCCTTATCTGTCAGCTGCACCTTGGGCAGGCAGCGAAGAAAGGAACTGTTCGTCACCATGGCACTGTCTCTATTGACATTGATTTGAGCCCAATGCAATGCAAAGTTCTAATTATTTATTTATTTTGTGGAAAGGTCATTTTACTGGATGTGTTCCAGGCAGCAAACTGCCCCACCACCCATAACTCCCCCCGGGAGTTATCTTTGCACGTGTAAATATGCTGTCTCTTGTCTGCAGCGTTATATTTATTCTGCTGTTTGGTATACCTGAAAGTCCATCGCAATTGTATCCATGACGATTCAGACTTTCTGCGCAACACAATATTAAAATGCTATTGATTCTCATATTGTGCGCATTCATATGACAAGTTTTAGCTTTGCCAGGCAGTGTTATTTAATACAATGACAAAATAAGCATAAGTGTTATTCAGTAATTGAAAAATAATGGTGTTAACTATTATGGTGTTAAGTATTACTGAGAGTAAGATGTTGCTGTAGCACTTGGTAGTTCTAAAATGCTAGCAGCTGATCATACTTTGTCGGTTTAGGAATGATGCCATTGCTTACTTTCAAATTGAAATACCCTTGTCATGAAAGTGGCTGGCTTTAGTGCCACCCATTACCCTCCTGTACTATTCATTCAGTACAGCAGTGTTCAATTTCAATGTAGCGGATCCCCTGCACACCAGTCTAGCCCCCCCCATCTATTTCCATCTATATCACCCCTTTCAATCACTGAGATGGGGGCCAGGTGATTTGGGAGAGGGGGACGCTCGTCCCTCTCTACAACAGAATACAATGAGAGAGAGGATTGCATGAGACTTCCACAACATACTCCTCTACATCCTCTTTGATAAGCAGGCCAGGCACTTTGGACAATATACATGCAGAATAAGATACAGGGAAAATTGCAGTACAATTATCGGTTTCAGTGTTACATTAGACCAGCGGTTCTGAGTCTGCATTAATGTGGAACACGTGATTAAAAAATATATATATATTTAAAAGTACTTACTTTTCTATTAGACTCAAGGCAGCGGTTGTACTGCAATTACCATTTAATTAAAGTCCTCTTAAATGGCCTTATGTAAAGCAGTAAATTATGGTATGTGGTAATTATCGCAGAACATATTTTCTCCAGCAGCTAATCAGAAACCTTGAGATGATTTAAAAATAAAATCTTATTTTTCCTGTTTATTGTTGGATCTTTATAACATCTTTTATTTATTTATATATATAACCCTGAAAGGCAACATTATTTAATTAAAGGTAGTAGAGAGTGGATACTGTTGTCAAATGTAAATATTTGGGCCTTTAGCAAGTACTCTGTGGGACCCGATTTGTCAGAAGCCTCAAAGGTTTCATTCATCATGCTTTTGAATACAATGTGACTGCAGCTTGCGTTGTGCTGATGGAACTCAGTTTATGTGCTGAGACAAAATATGCACCATGTCCATACCAATTTCTGAATGGTGTCATTAATTGGCCAAACAGAACTTTAAATTACTTTGATATAATAAATGCAGGCTAAACACTCCTAGGCAGGCGACAGCCAGGCCAAAGATCCAATTTTCATGTCACGGCATGGCGGAGCCAGAGCAAAGGCAACTGTTAATGTTCTCTTTCTAAACATTTTATGGTTTTTAAATTAAAAACTACTGTATTAATTAAGTTACCATTTTAAATTTTATATGCACAAATAAGTGTTCAAAACCCTAGTATCTCTAGGAAAGGCCTAAAAGTTTTTGTAATTCCAGTGATCCATATCTTTATGGTTCACCATCACTTTGACATCGTGCTTTGCATTAACAAACCTACACTGCCTAATTACTGAAGCTTATAGGACTTACTTTTAATAAGATAAATATTAGGCCTATTTTGAGGAACGGATAAATAGATGCACTGATTACTAAAAAAGTACACATGTTGATTAAATGAAAAATGATATGATGATGCAAACATTATTCCCACATTTATGATCTCGTTTCCTAGTGATTTATTTATTTATTTATTCGGACCTTTTTTAATCCCCTTCTGCCATTCTTTCATTTGATTCTTCGTTTAGTAGTGGAACCTTTTCAGTTATTGAGTGCTCTGACAGTGGCCCTTTTCAGCTATGGATTCTTTGTTTTGGGTTTCATTGTTAATGTTTATTATGAACCTACTTCTGCATTTTCCTACCTGTCAGTTTGGAAGCCCTCCGGTTTTAGGCCCACTGAGGTTGCCAATCCCACACCACCTCACAACTTGAACTATGTGACTCAAATGAATAAATCATCACTGAGTTTGCCACGTTTATCAAAGTGATGGACTGGCTCACTGAGGTTGTGAATAGATTGTCAGGGCATTTCACCTAGATTGTGATACTGTCGCTTAGATCTCTTAGGAAAATGGAAATCTCTCCCCTGACAGCTTTTGAGCCAGATGGGGCAAGAAAGTCTCTGACTCCGCTGGGCTTAATTTTAACAATTGTTGACATCTCTTGAATATAATACATCTGCTGCTGAAGATCCAGCTGTCTTCTGCTTAACTACATAAAATTACATAAAAAACTAAATAAAATAGTAATTGATTAGAAATGAACATTTCTGACATGTTTATTGCATGATAAGATGCATATAGTTTCCCTTATAGGTCAAAATCTTAAAGTGTATAACTTTTAATCCTTTTTATTTTATTTTCAGTAGTTCCATTGCTTATTGGCATTTAAAAAAAAACACATTTTGACCGACTATTTTTATGGAAAATATGACCTTGTTAAGTCATTGTTTTTTTCAAAAGTATAATATAACAGCAGTCAAAGAAGTAATTTTTAACAGGCAATGATGCTAGCAGTATCTGCAGAGTGCTGAGTATGATTGCAATACTCATAAAAAATGTGTATAGTTAGAAATCTTCACAATTGCTTAAACTTGCTGTTGTTAATGAGGTGTTATGTGGGTCACCAAGTATGGGAACAACAAACTGGCTTCCAACTAAAATTGTTCGCATCTCCCTACATGAATCGTTTTAAATTAACAATCATGGAATTCATTGGCTTTTGTTTACTCCGTTCCCCTAAATTAAAACATTATCCACACGCAACCAGGTACGAAAAAAATTCTTTTCTAATGCAAACTCCATACTGAGGTAATTTTATGGAAGCCAAAATCACGAAGTATAAAGTAATTTTTAAGCAATTATATCTTATTTGAAAATGTAGAAAATGACTGGGCCTGGTGTGAATTTTGTGTACTTGAATTTTCTTTGGAATGAGGAATAATAATTCTTTGAGCTTTTAATTATGCTTCCGATGTTTTAATAAGCTATTTGTTACCTGTATTTGTTTCACAAATTAACTTGATGAATTTGTTCTGTTATTGACCAAATGCAGATGCACATCTTCACTGGACAGCCAGTGTGAAAAACTTAGTTTAGCAAATGCAATGGAACTGCGAAAAGGCAAACACAAATCACAGAGACTATTCCCTCCACACGGGTGGTGAGAAAGGCCTCTGAATGTTGTGGAAAGCTGCACTGCACATTGATACCAGCAATGAAATTGCCTTACCTGCCAGATTTTAATTGTACCTGCTTTTGAGCCAGATTTGATTCACACTAGTAACATAGCCACTCTTCCTTAAACACGACTTGGGGAAAATGCTTTGTTTTTTCAGATGCCAGTTGCCTCAAAAACAGATGGCAGTCATTGCTAAAGCACCAGCTTAAAATAAGTTTTTTCCTCCAAATTCCTGCATTTTAGTCGATAATTATGTGTACATTTTAAGCTTTTAGATGATCGTTCCCTTCTGAAGTTCAAGTTTGTTTTGCTATTTGATTTAATGTCTTTTTTGGGCCTTAATCAAAGTAATTGCATTGCGCTTGTATGGTTTTTAGTTTATGCTGCGATGTTTAAATATTACATCACATAAATGTGCAAATAGATACAGTGACTACACTGTTACCTCAGTAGGTATCTATTTGGGTTGAGCCAGTCAGGAGGCTCAGGTGCATGGTTGCCAAAACAGTGAATGAAAGTATATTCTGCTGTTTTATATGATACTTCCAGACAATGATTAAAGATTTTCAACATTATCATGGAAACAAGTGGTCCATAATTATAGCAATTCTGAGTGCAAAGGAACCTGTTTGCCCTAGCATTAGGAAACTGGTTTCTATAGTGCAGAGTTTGATGGGTCCTTTGCACCAGTCTTTAAGCTTGCATTCAGAAGAGCTCCTAAAACCATGTAAATATGTCGACTTGCTAATGGGTTTGCTTTGTTTGATAAACAGAATCGATTAAAAAGTAAACTCTCCGAACTCAGTCCCCAGTTATTTAAATGCCAATGATTTGTTCAAAGTCTTTAATGCCATTCAGCATTTGCTCGCAGCAAATACACGGACACACACAACATGTTAATTATTGACCTTTTTTTCCTTCTGCCATTAAAAACAGTTTAGTGTGTTTGTTGCAAATAAGATAAAACAGAAGGCTTATTCATCCCGGCAAGTTAGATGAGTGAAGATATCAATATCCATTGTTCGATATAAATTTACTAAAGCATGCTGTGACACATTGAAATCCTTTCACATACAGCTATAATTTAATTTTGTTTGGCAATTAGTCTGGGGGGTTTTTGTGGGAGGTGAACTTTTTCCGCGCCTTCCTTTTTACTCTGCGATTATGGAAGTAGTTTAAACTCATAAAGTGTGCTCGGAGGTGAAGGTAGCAGAGGGCCAGGGGCAATGGCGGGCTGCCACTCACACGCGACACCAGTGAGCCGCTCGTGAGTCGTGCCCGGGACAGATGTGATCCGCAGATCATTAAAAACCAAACATTTCTGGGCATCGGGTTCCCACAGAGGATCCGCATTGGCTCACAGAGCTCACAGCAGTCAGGGCTGGAATGGTTGTTATTGTTAGCACTGATACGGGTTGATTCCTGGTTTATTATAATTGGTATGACGCCTAGGGTTGCAGACTCGGAAGTCTGAAGCATATAAGAGGGCAACAGAGGGAAAGAAAAGTGAACAGCTTTGAGTTTTTTTTTTTTTTTAACCCAGCTGGCCTTTGCCAACAAGAATGGGCAAAAACCGCTCCAAGAGGTTGTGGAAGCAATTTTTCACCTTTGTATTGACTCAGGGGGGTGGGGGTGTGAATGGTTATGTGCTCAGCATATTTTAAGTTTTTATTTTGTAGTATTTGCTGACATCTAACTTCTTTCACTAGTTTATTGTGAGAATTCAAGTTTAGAACAAAAATACTTACTCTCAAAAAACGTGTACACATCCTCTGCGATTTAACAAGACGGGGCATTGCTGGAAGGTGGTAAATAATTTTGAAAGGCACTGTATATACAGAGTGGCCACTTTGTTAGGTACACTGACCGAACAGTGAGTTCCTCTGCTTTTGTTCTCAGAATTGCCTGAATTTGTTGGGGCATGGACTCAACCAGGTGTAAAAAGCATGCCACTGGCATGCTGGGATTACATCCCATAGTTATGCCAAATTAGCCGGTGGTCTCTACTCTACGGATCTCTACTCTGAATTGCTCCATCTCATCCCACAGATGCTTGATTGGATTGAGATCTTGTGACTGGGGAAGCTGCCATGTAATTTCTGGACAATCCTAGCCTTGTGGAACGGAGCATTATCCTGCTGAAAGAACACATTCAAGGATGGATACACTGCTACCATGAAGGAAATCACCTGATTGACAAATAAGTTTCGATACGGCATCCTAATGTTGCCCCACTGGTAACAAAGGACCCAATATGTGCCACAAAAACACACCACCAACACGGTCTGCTTCTGGATGGATCTGTGGACCCCTGCTGTTTTCACTATCCTGCTCCTCCTTGGGTGAAACGACAGGAACCAGGAATAATCAGATTAGGCAATGTTTTTCCAATCCTACTTGTCCAGTGTTTTTGTTCCTCAGTCCAACTGCTACCGCAGTTTCTTGTGGAACAGGACTGTATTCTCCGATACCTAGGTACCTGCCTACCTGCTTTAAATATCATAGTCTGAATACTGTCACTGACTGCACAGTCAATTTATGGAAAGGGAAGGTGTAACTAATAAAGTGGCCACTCTGTGTCTGTTAATTCTTATTTATTTAAGAATATTGCATAATGAGGCAACACAAGTTGGTAAAAGTTGTCTTTTGAGCATAAGATTATACCACCATTATTATACCATACCATTATATTATTATATATAATTATACCATATATTAGTTGATTATAAGAAGATTTCATTGTAACTATTTATAGATCCAATCCTAAACATAATCTCCCAACGTTGGCTCTCTTCTCTTGCCAGATAATATTTAAAGAATAAATGGAAGAATAATGGAAGTTTCACATCCACTAAGGTAGATCTTAAATATGAAGTATTACTGCTTAAATTCAGTAGCGTGTATTTGTACAAAAGCTAAAGGCCCTTCTTGTAGGGGGGCTTGTTTAGGACAAGTTTGCTAAAGGTGACCTCACCCCCTGGAGCTGATGCAAAGGTTGATTCCCTGAGCTGGGGTCTCATGAGCGTGTTAAGGGACATGGGTTCGAGTTCCAGTCAGGGCTTGTCTGTTAAATAGCAAACCGTTAGGTGGAATACAATGGATTTTGCTCTTTTCTTCTGAGTTGTTAGGGTCACGATGAAGCTAATTTTCATTTTCACAATCCCATGTTCACCCACATGATCTCATATCAGATCTCATATTGTTTAAGCCTAAAGCATAGCTAAACAGTATGTAGTTGAGCAAAAAATATAATATCTTGAATTTCCTATCTAGAATGTAAGGTGGTCTGTTTGCACCAAACTGTCAATTCGACCATATATTGGACTTTTTCAGGTGTAGCGTCATAAAATGTGTTAATAAAGAGAAAGAAATGTGCCTGTTTAAACGCGACATGTGCTGCTTTCATGTGCCTATCCAGCGAAAAGGTCATAATGCGCTTGAAATGAGCCACTATGCTTAAGCAGTGTATTAATCCCATGTATACCCTGATTTACAAAGTAAGTTACATATTTGACCAGTAAAGGTACAATACTTTTTTTGCATGTTAACACTGAAGTTTGTACGGTGTTTGTATTTTGTTAATATGTTAATTCCCTCCTCCCCACCCACGAAAAATGAATTTGTTCATGCTGGTTAAATACAAAAATTTGAGGATTAATGACAAAGTTTGCAATCAAATTACGTAACATGAACTGCAAACAGATGTTCTCTCTTTGAAGCACTGGTAGCAGAAAGTGCTGAATGAAACAGCTGTTGCCCTAGTTAAAATGGCTGTTTCAGTTCTCAAATTATCGTGAATAATTTTGTAAATATTGTGATACACCTTCAGTGATAAAGATAGCTCTAAGACGGGGCCCTTTTGCACCTGGGCCAGTTAAGCAATTTCACCAACATATTTAGCTGCTATGCAGTTGGGGAAAAAAAGAACAAGTTAGTCTTGTGCATTAGTGAGGTCCTTTTGCACATGTATAATCCTGACAACAACAGATATTTCCCTTATACTTCTTTAATGGCGTCTGGATTGGGCAGCAACTAGGGTCCTTCAAATTTAATTGATAAAAGGATAATGCTGTCTAGGAAATGGACAGCATTAACTGATTGTTGCATGTAAGTTTAAAGTAAGTGAAATTAAAGATCTGTTAGATCCACCGAAGGGATAATAATTTAATCAATATTATATTTCTACACACACTCACTCACTCACTCACTCTCCAGCAGATATATTTGCTTATTGTAAGGTATAGAGAAAGTACTTTTTCATGTGTTTTATAAAAGTGCATTTCTCTCTGTTCATACTCTTCCAAACACAGTACAGGCTGTGATTGTGTGAGTTGGCTACTAATGAGTATATATCCTCAGTGTCCTCTACCATATTGTGAACATTGTGAAGGGTGGATGGTAGAAAGAAAGGGTAATATATAGGATCTATCGTAGTTTTGGCTCCTTATAAATCTGGCAGCATCCATTACACTCCACTTTCGGAAAGGCTTCAAGGTAAGGGGCAGCCCAGACTTATTGCTCTGCGAGCTGTGGTCAGATTTACTGCTGGTTACAGCTGAAACCGTTGCCCCTGTCTCTCAGAAATATCACAATGTCCTAGCAGGCATCTCCAGAAGAACTGAGTGCATGCTCAATCTCCTTCAAAAACTTGCAATCTTAGGTGACTCCTTCTGTCTTTTCCGCTCTCTACATCATAGCACCTTAATATTTAATATCTGGGATTGTGCACAAATCATATGTCATCTGTGTAATTCTCCTGTTCAGAAATGTACGCTACAAAGTTATGTTTTTAAGGAGCTTGGGGACTCAGCATATCTCGAAACAGACAGGAATGGCAGGCCATATTTGGAGGGAATACACTCTTCCAGACAGCAATGTAAATCATTAAGTGTTTTTCAACAGTTTGTTAGCATTGATTATTTATGATATATTTATATTACATATTTAAATGTGAATCAATAAAATGGTTCCCTTTGTCAATTAAATATACCTTTCAAACAATTTTAAATTACAATCTTGTTTTATAAATGTTCTGGTCTAAGTACTCCTGAATTTTGAAATTATCTAAATTTAATTTGGTTTCATTGATTTTTTTTTTCCATCCACAGTTTTTTTAAATCTCTGTGACTTCCATCGCAGTAAATTGTTGTAGAAGAACATAAAATGTAATTTCTTGTAAAAAGAGGCAAAAATGTTCAGGGAAAGGATTTTACGTAACAATTCCTTTAAATTATGAAGCAGCATATTGTCCGAGTGGGTTGTTGAAGAAACCAAGGAAACCATTTCAACTGTAGGAAAGTAAACTCTTGTTGAATAAGAATGAATGCGAACTAAAGTTCCACAGATATTCTACAGCGAATGACAAAAAAAAGAAGAAGTTTGTGCACTTGTTAATAACAAGTTGTTATTGTTGCCAAGGTCACAACCACCTTGTAATAAATTGCACATTTAATAAAGTCCCCAAGTGTCTTGTCAGGGTGGTGAATAGTGAATTCAACTGCTGTTGTATTAGAGGAAACTCTAGATGGAAGAAAAAAGGTGTTTTCTGGATACATCAATAAACACGAGCGGGGAAGTCATCTCTCAGCTCGGTCCAGAACTGGGACCCAATTCTAAATGAGAGTCCATTCCCAAAAAAGTCTCTGGTCATGTCTTTTCCCCATACACTGTGATGACATATTACACACCCACACAGTTTGGTGTGAATTTCGTTTTGGGTGGAATTCATAAATATGAATAATATTTTCCTATGCACATTTTTTTTGCACATTTTTGTCTCATAGCTCTCATAGCAAATTTGTTAATGCTTTTCGGGGTTGGAACTTCTACTTCTGGCACGGCACTGATTTACGCACACTCTCTGCACACACATGCACACACACTCACACACACACACACACACACACACACACACACACACATCTGTTAGTCTGACGCATCACGTTTATGAAAATGTGTTATGCACATCGAAATTGTGTTACCGTTAGGTCTACGGATGACAGAGCTATTCCCTGTCCTTATTAAGGATTCTGCCTCACTCCTGCTAAGGGACTCTGGCTGCTTCTGAAAGTCTGGGCCCAAAGACAAAATTCAACGCTTTCCTAATTTTCTTCCTTGTTTATTGTTTTGTTTGTCCCTGTTGGGAAACCTCTCTAGTGTGTTCTACTTAAACAGTGCCTAATTGGAATTAATAAATGTTGATTTGACCATCTAATTTCTTTCTTTATTCCTCATTCCCCGTTTGCTTGCAGGTTCTTCACAATCCAGTCGACAACCTTGTGACGGGAACACATATTTCATTAAAATGCATATAATTGCATTTCAGTATCAGTATTTTCAGGAGCTTAGCCCTGTAACATCATTCTTTCTTCAGGAATCTTGGTTTTGACTTACTGCACCTTTTCCAGGAACATAAATTGAAGCAATTCTAAAGATATTTTTGTAAATATCTTTAGAGATATGTTTTGTGTACCAACAGTTCATTGAGTTGAAAGTTGAAAAATGTTATCTCGGCAGTGTGCGGTGTATAAGAAGCTGCCAAACATCTGTTCAGTTCCTCACTGTTTGCTTTATTCTGCATGTGTCTAATATTATGCCCTTTTCCCGGAGTTCTCTTGACTGCCTCTGGGGTCAGATAACCAATTTTTCTACGTTTGCGCTGTGTTTTCTGTTTTTTTTTTTATTCCTATGTTCAGCGCTTTCTATTTGTAAAAATGCGCTATAACAAATAAAATTTGATCGATAATTTGACGCTAAGGATTATAGCTGTTAATCAGTTACTAAAACACTATTTGTGTTTAGCTGTGCATTTACAGATGTTAACACTGGTGAACTTTGTGTTTTTTCACGCCCAGACTGGCCTTAGTCCATGCTTTGTTCTCTGTTCTCTCCCTCAGAGCCCTGTTCAGAGAGGGGGTTACCTTCATGGGGGTGAAGCCGAGTAATCTGGCTGAGTGGGAGATCAAACAAGAGGTGGTTCCTGGGAGTTCTGAGCTGGCTGTCTTTTGCCAGGGGAAGCCCAGCCTTCTGGGAGACAGGTAGGAATGACAGGATCCTTACAATACAATAATTACAGCAAGGAAAATGTGAATCTTAATGAGAAATAACAAGGTAAGACGATTCAATTAGTCATACATCTGTGACTATAACTTGCCCAGTGATGTCTTTTCAGAAGGTAATTCTACAATTGGAGATGTTAGACCAATTTTTACAAGGTGGAAATGGCAACGTAACGCTTACTCCAACTTTCATTGTCACAGTATATTAACACCACACGCCAATTAAGTTCCAGTTGGCACAATCACCCGTTTAAGAATGTAAGAGTCTAAAGGTTGTCTTGGTGCATAACACTTCTGGACACACTGGAAACTAACACAGTAGGAACGTCTTGTGCAGTCTTGTATGTGTACCTGATTTCATTGATTAGTAATGCAGAAGCTTCTCTATGAGACAAGTGCTGGGGCGGGGAGTTGTGACATTCTAGGGTATGGATAAAAAAAATGCCCTACAAATTTAGCTTCTTACACTGGTGTATAAATTGGCTTCAGTTCTTTCTCTCTCTCTGGGACTTAGGGAGATTGGATGTCTTTAAGTGACTGGAGAACCTTCTCCCATAAGGCTTATTTCTCTGCTGCTGGCATTGAGGGGTTTTAATGGATGGGGTGGGGTCAAGGTGCTGGAATTTATGAAAGCTTGTCCCGTTGGCTGGTGCTAGAGATGAAGCAAAAACCTCCTGCCAAAGCTTGTGGGAAATGTATGGCTCCGTGTCACACTAAATCTGTCACATCACCAGTAATTGCTCAGTTCTCATACTCATACAGTCCTCATACCTTAGGTGTTTATATAGACAGGAAAATTGGTTCTTGGGCTTTAATGTTTTCCATATTCAGTTGTTTCAGTTAGCTTGTCAGTGACAGGTTTAATAACATCAAAGCAAGAGCCATTTTTATTTAATATTATACTACTTGACTTATCTTTAATGCCACCTACCTGTTCAGGAAGGTAATGCGCTCCAGCGGTTGATCAACAAACCAAGGAATAACTTCAGTCGACACTTTTGATGATATGAAGCACACACCAATGAGATACTGTTGAATGAATGTAATGGATTTAAGAAACGACATCTTTACGTTTTCAAAATGACTCATTATTGTCCATATACCTTTACAAACATGCAACTTATTTGTGGCTCATTTGTGAAGTGAAGCCCAGCCCCGTTGGATTGCAGCATCCATATTCTGACTTTCCTGAAAATATTTATATGGGTTTTAGTTACATTTAAAGTGTTAACCTTGTTAACTTGCGTTAACTTGTGATAGTATTGTAAAGTTAAGTCTTTTGTAATCCACATTACAACGGCGAGTGTTTACCCAATTGACAAGATACGAAAGCACTAAAATCCAGAATATCGATTTCCAGTCAAAGCAAATCATGAGAGGATTCCGTTTCTGTTGTGGTTGCAGTGGTTGATAATTGTAAAGTGTGGAAATAAAATCCAATTTGCCTCTGCAGCACGAGCAGTGGTTGTTGGTAACAGTAGGAATAAGATACTGTTAAAAACCTAGATATTGATTGGGGACTTAAATATAATCACTGTCTGAACATGCAGCTTCACCTTTAAAAAAATTAAGTAATAATAACAAAATAATAAATAATAATAAGATGTGACATGTTTTATTTCACACCTGTCCTGACATTATGGCTGAAAGAAGCATAGAAAACCCCCCAAAACGCGCACTTCCCTGCCTTTTGGCTTGGGTGTATAGCCTCTTATACCCAGTGCTTCCTCCTTATCAAGACTAATTTACTTTGAAGATGCACTAAATTGCTTCACTAGGATACAATTAGAGGGCATTAACCCCTCATGCATCAACACGACAAACCACAAACTGTTAAACAATGACTGGACTTGACTGAGGTATGAGAATAATGAAACATCTTACACCTGTTATAGTGAAATAATATAGTCCAAGGCAATAAAGCTACGTAGTTACGTATCTGTCATAAAAATAATTATTTACGATTATTTAACGAGTATGATTACTTTTTCTTTATCTTGGGCAGAGTCACTTAAGCGTTGATAATACTGACGACGACAGTCATTGTTGTTTATTTAGTTTAGAGAGACAGAGATGAAACGTGTTGAAATAACAAATACAAAAATAAAGACAGAATGAAAACAAAGCGCTCAGATGTTTGTGGGAAACCTCTAGGGGCATCTTTGATCCAACAGACTTCATTAGGCTTTCCACACTGATAAGAATGTATTTCCATGGTCATCTTCGTAGGGGGCTGTGGAGTCTGTATGTAAACACAGGTGCAAGCCTGAATAACGCAGCAAGTGCTCAAAACCCAAGAAAACCTTTATCTTTTATTACCCAGCGTTGGAGTCTAATGAACACTCAAAGGAGCAACAAAAGGTCAGAACAAATCAAATAAAAAAATCAACATAGTAAAATGCAATATAAAAATTATCAATCAAACACAGGAAGACAGAGAGTCAGTTTACTCCCTTTTTTTTTTATCCTTGCAGGATTAAAAACAATATAAAACAGTACTTGCTGTATTACATTTAAAGCTATGTCGCTCTCAAAGCGGCTAAACTGCACCATGCGAAGAGCTTGTACTGTACGGCACGAAAAAGAGATCAGCTCGCTCAATCAATTATTCATGAATGCAAAAGCAGGAACAATGCTCTCTGAACAAGAGCCAGAGTTATTTAAAATTGCGGGTGAGGTTGCCACGGAGGTTGCTATGAATCAGCTGGGCGGGCGGGGGCGGGGCTGTCGTCACTCGTTCCGTGGTTTTGTAGTCGGGACCGTGGACTGCCAGGGTCTCGGGGGAGTGGGAAAGCACTTCATTCCAGAAATATTTCAAAGTGCCTTGGGGAGTCTGGGTCCCTGAACCTGTCTAAAAGATGGGATTAAATGAAATGCCAAAGCCTGCACATGCTACATTTCCCAGTATCAGCAAACTGTTAGACTTGATACAAGAGCAAAATCTATATTTATGGAGTGCGCACAACCTAAGAGACCGATATCGGTGTTTTATCAGTTTATCAGACGTTTTGAAAGTGTGGCCCCCTGCATGAGCTGCAGCGGATCTGAGTTTCTAATTCAGAACCGCAATACACCCATGAACCTTTGTTGTGTGCTCTTAGACCTGTTAATTTTACCTGGATTGCCTGGCTGTGACATTCAGTCTAAAGCATATTTGAACCAAAAATTAGCCATTTTATCTGAAACGCACCTCTGCGTGATGTGCACCCTAAATGATGCTCTGTGTGCTGTGTTCTGGCTGGAGATCAAATCGGACTGGCAAACGTACATGCGTGACTCAGCCCCCTCTCAGGGTGCAGGGCTGTCGACATAATCAAATGAATGCAACCGAGAGCCTAAGGTTCACAGCTAGCAGTTATTAAAGCGGAAGATAACGAGTCCAAATGTTTACCCTTTTAAGTGTCTGGAGGCTGATGGAGGGAGGACGTATGGGAGCAGGGTCTGCGATGAGCTGTAGGGATGAAAGGCACATGAACCCTTGTGGGCCAGCTCCTCAGTTGACCCCCGCTGCAGGAGTGTCTGTGCACTGCTGTCCGCTCAGCCGGGGGACCGTGGGCCAACTCCGGGTCACCCCCAGGACTACAGGACGCATGAGAGAATGAAAGTGAAAAAAATATTGTATTTAACTGCGCCCAAGCCCCTTGGAAATTCTGCAGCTTCGACAAAGCCAGTTTGTACCACTAAAAGCATTTTGTCGGTGGTGGAGACCCACGGGTGACCGTGACAGCGGCTAAAATGTGGGAGTGGGTCAGGGGAATACGTTGCACCGTCACCTGCGTTCATGCACGATTGCCCGTGCATCAAAAGAGGAAAACATTTATTCCCACACATTTAACCTCAGTAACTTCTCAGAGATGGTAACATGCACATTAACAAAATCACTGCTGTAAAGAAATCGATCATTCGAAATTCATTGGTCACCACTGTTCAATTGATCTAGGGTGGTGTACTTCCTAAACCAAAGTAAAGGCAAAGTCTCCCAGTTGGTTGCACAACAAGTAACTCAGCAGTTTGCTTCCCCGACACAACCAAAGAAAGAGAAAAAAGACAAAACGGACAGAGAAAAATCTGACAAGGAACCCACGCTTAAAAAGAACAGCCACAAGAAGATGAGGCCGAGGTTGAACCAAAGAAAGAGAAAGTTCTGGATTTGGTTCAGTATAGGATAGTCAGTCATTTTATTAAGATATTTAAGAGTGTGTTTTTGTACGATGAATGGAGATTTTAATAGAGCATCTCTGTCTTCACCGAGTCTCGCCTCTCTAGAGCTTTGGATAACATTCAGTTTCGCTTGAGGTAGGCTGCTGATTGCTGCAGTATTGTAGAGCAGGTTAAAATAAGATTTTTGGGCTCTGTATGATCAACAAAAGCCCTTCCAATCACACCCCTACTGACAGAGACCATGCCGTGGGCACGTTGAGTAATTAAGGCCCCTGTCTTCATCCGCCTCCAGCTAAACCTACTGTAAGGAAGACAGATTTCAGTTTTTATGCATTAATATTAGCTATTTTGAGGACCCTCTTATCCCCTGGTGTCAAACGTTTAAAGTTACTCCTGTTTCTTTACCCAAACTGTCAGAAAGCATTTGAGAGGAGGAGACGCTTGTTTTCTTTGTTAATTAGGAATTTTTATCATTTAAATCAGACAAAGCCCTGGCTAAACAAATCCCTTGTTTAGTATGGGGGATTCGCCACTTTAACTAAGACTTTTAAGTTGTTTGGTTCACAAATCAGTTGGTAAATCTTAAATATTACTGCAGTTAGCAGAAGACAAATCAAAACAAAGCCAAACTGTGATTCACGATATTAATGAATCACAGTTTGGCTTTTAGATTTTTCTGTGTTTTCCGTTTGACATAAATTCTTCTAGATTAACGTTTCCACTTTGCCAACTCGATTCACACCAAAGTTACTAAAAAAAACTATTTATAACTCGTCTTTTATGTACACGCATGGTCTGCAAAACAAGCACCTGAACAGTAATATTGGTAAATTATTTAGTAACAGAGTCTTGTTAAAAGTCTTGTAAACAACCTTTTGGCTATATGGGGGATTTTCATATTTCACTTTAATTACTTTGCACAATTAAGGTTTTGTACACGAGTGTGTCCCCACGGCAATGGCTGTTTTTATTTATTTATTGGCCCTCATGCACACAGTTGTGGCCATGTGAGATACTGCCACAATAAAACAAGCACAATATAATCTGATGTTTCTGTTCTTTTTAGTATTTTAATTGAATTTTTCATGTTTATTGTTAGTTTTAAAGTGTGTTTAAATTATTATTGAAACTCATTTATAACTTCTAAAGTGCACCAACTAACCATGTAACTACTCAGGTCCAAGGATGCCATGATCAAAGTTTCATGAGTTCAGGAATCAGAATAGTTCTTACATTAATCATTAAACGTGTATAAAAAAGGATTTTACCAGCATTTTGTGAAGGTTCACTTTAGAATAATGACAACTTGGCAAAGTGAAAAATGGGGCCATACGGAGACGTAAATGATTTCCAGGTAAGAAATGACAGACCTTACCCTATTGAAGCAGATCATGTCAGGGTTGTATACCTGGAAATCACCTGATAAGAAGCCATTATTTCCAGACAAGGTTGATCGCTGAAATTACAGTAAGTGCGGTTCGAGAATATTCGAGGATATTCAAGGTAAATAGCTAAGATTTAATATTAATAAAAACATTTTCCACTGTAAGTATATGTAAAATTGAAATAGCCTTGTAAAAATAGCGTTGAGTGTGTGACAGTTCTGGTTTGGCTGCAGTATATCCCAACACGATTAGTTACCACTTACATGGCCTTGGAAGCAGAAAGTCTAATGGGACCTGAAAGTTGCCGTACTTAAACTATATACCGCCCGTCTGTAGCAATCATGCAGCATTGTGGAACCTTCTACTTCATTTTATTCAAGTAAATGATTTTATCTCTGGACTGTGTGCTTAACGATGAATCTGTGTTTTAGCTTTAGTACTGATGCTGCATTCTTTAGCGTAACCTCTTCATTTGTATTTTTTACTTTTTCCCCTATTTAAAATGTCCAGTTGTATTAATGCATGTGGGCTTGTCATTGTGAACACTGCTACTACACAATAGTATGATTGCTCTCCTTCACTCCAGTAGCCTTCAAAGCCACCTGTCATTTTTACACTCTGCTCATATGAGAGGCTCAGCAACTTTCAGAGGAGAGGCGCTGCCACACTGCAGGCACCCCAGGAAACCTATAGGAAGAATTGGTTTGCGACGAGCCGGGGGAAACCCTGCCGATTCCAACCCATCCCAGCCTGGGCCGTGCTCTTTATGCAATTTTCTGCAATTGTCTCTGCCAATTGTGCAGCACCGCCGTGCTCTCCCAGTAACGATCAGAAAATAACCATTTGCAATTTTTAAAAACATTGTGGTTTTAACGACAAATAACTGGCCATCAACCTGGATTCGTGGGAAGAAGGCACTTGTCTCAATGCAGACTGAGCCTTATAAGCTGGAGTTGATCTGCCGACGGTGACCGGGATTGCACAGTGGTGGTGCACAATTGGCAGAGTGCCGTCCGGGCTGGGCTTGGTAAATCAGTTGGGTTTCTCTCTGCTTGTCACTAACAAGCATCTACTACTAGTTACCGGACGCCTGCGGGCACGGAGTACCGTGGAGAGAGAACGTTTCTGAATGTCTCATGCAGGCTGTGTAGCCTGAGTGGAAAACGAGTGGCCTGGAGACGGCTAGGTTCGGAAGAGACTGAATAGTGAAATGTCTGCAACATATTTCCTATGGCAGGACAAGCTCCTGAACCGCATGCGTTGGGTGCCTTTAAAAAGTGTAAAACCAAGAGTCCGATGCTTTCCATCTAAACCACATCCTCTGATCCTCCATACGCATCCGTTATGTCGTCTTATTAGATCAAATGGTGCAGCAGTGCTTGTGAGGGGCTCCTTGACTTAGCCACTTCCCAATGGCGCTGGGAGCAAAGCTGTTTTTCTCTTTAATTATTATCACCGTGCCAGTGAAACAGGCAAAATCCAGATGGTCCCCCATGCATGAAATTGGTATCCAAGTGAAGCTTGGCTTGTCATCGCAGTATGTGCAAAACTGGATCTACACTGCTTGAGGAACAAATGGAAGTTGTGGGGCTCTCTCTTGTTGGAATCTCGCGAATGGCGTCCTTCGTCCACCCATGGCAGATGATGCGGCATGCGTGAAATTAGGGCTCGTTGCCCATCAGACTGTGTTCAGTTTTTGAGTCCTTCCAGCGGTTATTGATCTAGAGCTGAGCCGCGCCGGAGCGGTCTAATGATCAACAGCTATTACCACGTACACGAAAAACAGCCCCTGCTTTACGTCCCTCAAGGCCACAACAACCTCAGTCCAAATCGAATGCTAAAACAACGTCGGATCAAAGGGGTGCATTAACCAACACCGTCAGAATTAGACAAATCAATGCAGCGCTTGGCAGAAAAGTGCTCCGGATTAAAGTAGCGACAGTGACAACACTCGTTGTACTTGATCTCATTCCATTCTCTCTCTCTCAGATGGACGGGGCTTTACTTTTACACCAGGGCACTGAACTGATGCATGAAAGGGCTGCAGTATTTCAAATGTTGTGGTGCAATCTGGAGCGGTGTTTGGGTGTATTTTAAAGCTCTCCGTCATTTTTTAAATTACCCCATAAAAGAATCATCGCGAATCAATGCATTTTTGCCATTGAAAAATGGAAAGATGGTAATTCCCAGATGGTTTTCAGACCCTCACCACAGAATGTAAATGCTTTAGAAACACATAAACACATGTTCACAAATGTATATGGGCACACAGTTTGATTGGTGCAGAGCGCTTTCACATTCAATCCTACTCGCATATTTGAAGTGCTTCTAATTACCCAACTATTTGCATTTTTCTTCATAACACATCTGACAAGTGTGCTTCATTATTTAAAGAGCAAGCGCACCATTACGGTTTTAACCTTTGCTGCACGTGGAGAACACATTAATGTCAGTGAGAGCAGGCAGATAAATGAATGGAGAGAACCTCTCATTGTGGGGTCCTTTTGAAACAGATTAAGGCAGGGCAGAAAGAAAGGCCTGTTCCGTCGATAAGGGAGCAGACGTCCTTCGGTGGAAATCGTTTAAATCTTGCATAATGTTGATTTTGGTTTGATGAATCATAATTTGTTTTGCCAGCGGGCAAATGTTCAGTCTGTTGTGTTTGCCAATTTAAAAGCATCTCACTCCCCAGGAAATGCTGAATAAGTAACACGATTTAATCCGACCCTCAGCTTTACCTTGTCTGCAGTGCAGCCGCGTTTTCTTAATTCTCATCAGTGCAAACAGTGGAATCCTTTTCCATGGCGATGCAGGCCTCAGAGATTTTGTGTGGCGAGTGCCAGCTCCGCGGTGTTATCCGCGGGTAAAGACACACACTATTTAGTGGGAAGAGTGGATTAGATAACAAAATCGTGTTTTAACTGTCAGCATTATAGATGGATACCGGGGAGACGGCACACACTTGCATATCTTTACATTTTTGGTTTCCTGTATCTTGAATTCCTTTCTCCTGTGCTGCATTCTAGGGTTTTGTAAACTCCAGGAGTACATGTGTTATTCAGATTTTTGGTTCCACAGTGCAAGCAGTGTTAATTGGCCAATTTTTCCAAACATTCTGAGGCATTAGATGCTTCAGTCTTGCTTCATAGTTAAGTGGTGGAACCACTAATTTGAACTTAGGTGACAACTTATTTTCTGTAAGTCAAATGGTTGATTTATGTACTGGAAATTGACTAGAGCATCTGTCTGCGTTTACCATTTTTGTCATTTTGATTTTATTCTTGTTATTTTATGCTAGTCGTGTGCTCCAGTACATTTCTGATGCTAAAAACCCATATAAAATTATTATTTATATTTTTTTATATTTGGGGAAGTCATGAAACACTGTGCCTTAAGTCACTTAAGTCTCACATTGAGCTGAATTGATTCTTTGGAAATACATGCTTTTCCATTAATAGTGTGGCCCTAAATTCTGTCTGAGGAAAAAAAAAAATCAATAACCTTTTTCACTCACAAAAGAGGAATTCTTTGTTTCTGGGTGTGAAATTTCCTGGAAATTAGCTGTGCTTCACTGCTTCAGCCTTCAATTCCCAACCCCGACCCGGGCACACCAGTCTTTCCTTGCCACGTCTACACGCCACCCCAGATGTTCCTACGACACACGCCACCCCTGGTAGCTTCTGACGCCTCAGGTGCAGTTTTTGAAGCCCATTAAATTGAACTTTAAATGGAGATATTGAAGCTCAAATTATGCACGCGTAACTTCCCACTACTCGGGCGCCAATTCAATTTAAAAGTTTCGGAGAACTCCGGCTTTTAAACACGTTGCTCGTTGGCCTTAATTTGATAGCCGGCGGGGTCAAATTAATTAACTAGATCAATAAATCAATAAGCAGAACCAAACATTTACCTCCATGTTTTGCCACAGAATCCAGACCCCAGGTTGCTAGTTTATTGTATGTAACAGTGTTTTTTATTTGTTCATTGACTGGCTTGTTTAAATTCACCTGCTTTATTAATAGTTCGTTTGTAAGAAATGAGTTCAAATTGTGCCAGTTGTGTACTTAATTTGTAATTGGCTTTACTTTTGCCTAATTCTCTATATTCCCTACAACAACAATTAATTTGATAAGTTGTTCAGTATGTATCAAAACTTAACACCTCTCAGTCCTGGACTGGTTTCACAGTTTTGTGTTGTCAGTCTTTTCCTCTGATAGTAGATATTTGTTGCAGATTGTTAAAACTGATTGCTGAAATCCGGCTTCCAAAACATTTTTTCATGAAACATTCACAGATCACACAGAGACATAAGCCGTACCGCGTGTGACGTAAATGTGCGTCCATCTGTTACTAGTGCTGTGAATGTTTAGTATATTCTCATTGTCTGAGCAGATATATCACAAGCACCATTGTGGGTTGGCTGAAACGAATGCTGTGCCAGTAGCCTCACAGCAGTGTAGAGTGGTAATTAAGGAGCAGAAAAGTTGTAGTTTAAAATCCCCAAGGGTGGATTCCATTCAATCCTTGAGCAATGCACATTTCTAATGGCAAAAAAGTACAGGATAATCTTGAACAAGCTGTCTTGGATCTGCTAATAAAACAAATAATGTAATAATGAATTCTTGATGTAAGTTTTAAATCTTAAGTATACTGTAACGTCTAACTTTGCCTTGTAAGATCTTTAAAGGGTCGCTTGAATGTCTTTTTTTTTTTACAACGCATGCAGGGCAATGGACAGCTTTGATATGGACAGTGGTATGAGGGCTTTCATTTCCACTAACTGGCATCTGGATATGAACCCCTCCAGCCCTGGGAACAAAATCCCTACACGGTTATCAGACCAAGGACACCTGCTGGACCACCTGCTAAGCTCCACGCTCCCTTCCCTTTTAATATAAAACAGGCTTTGTGCTGTTTAGGTTAATCCCCAGCATCTCCAAGGGTTGACATTCTTCCTAATTTGTCAAAACATTAAATGATTCCGTATTCAGTTTGATCTTGCTCCCGTAATTGCTTGAGCCGGTGCGGAAGCCAGTCCCTTTCACTATGCCGTCTCCAAAGCTGCCCAACAAGGAGGGCCTGCTTCATGGGGTTAGAGGGGCCAGTTCTCTCAGCGCCGGAACAGCCGCTGACAGGGCGGACAGGCAGGGGGCAGACCGAGCCGTCGTTATTATTGAGTGGAGACGGACTTTAGTAGCCGGCGAATCTTTGGGGGATTGTCGTTTTTTAAGGTCTGAGTTGTCCAGTGACAGGCAGCCCTACACCTGGCCCAGTTGAGTCAGTTTGAGCCGTGCAGTTGCATGCATTAGTCCCTAAATATAAACCAGTATTTATAACCCCAGTAAGACTGAGCCGTTCCCTGGGTCTGCTGGATTTCTCTGCAGCTCTCTCTGCAACTTAATTTAACCAGTTACTCCGTTTCATTAACATTTGAAGACAACTTATTTACAAAAACTTATTTTTGAATAAAATGTTCTGTGACCAAATAATTAGGTTCTGTGGTCAGAAAAAAGTTATGGAATATTTGGTAAATTAGTCTTAAAGCATTTTAAGAGTATAAGAGTTTCAATAATAACATTTACTGGCTTGATTTTATTTCAATTTGGGGTCACCCTTCTGCTTCTTCTCCCTAGATTATATTTTTTGCAAAACCTTTTTCAGCTGACAACCAGGCCTACGCTGTTACCCGCAAAAATAAACAAAAAAATCAGATTATAAGACAACCCAACAAGTGTCAATTAACCAGCTTTCCGCTATTAAGTAACATCAGGCAACATCTGATTGATAATAGGCCCTAAAACTAGCCAGGTCCCTTAATGATGAAACTACTTACAGGTGTGTCTGTGATTCTTGATGCAGTTTAGCTGCCTTTGTTGAACAGCTGTTAAAGATAGCTGTTAAACAGGTTTTAAAGATAGCTGGTAAAGTTATCGAATTCTAATGCTCTATAACAATCCCTAGTGAAAAAAGCACAGTCCAAACATTGTTTTTGTTTTTTTTATAGATCTGGACTAGCTCCGTTTTGTACTTTTAGAAGAATTCAAATAAAAAAAACTATGACGTTAGCAAATATGATGCATGTGATCTGATCAGTTAGCTAGCATTACTCGGGTGTCCAGGGTCAAGTAACTGCAACCTATAAATTGCACACACCACCCCTAATCACCCCTAAGTCACAGAAAAGGTGCAGACACCTAGTGGAGCAATCCCAACTACAAATCAAAATATGATTGTAGCATTTTACTCTACCAATACAGTTCC
>JAOVYW010040963.1:13406-24518 GCA_025775045.1 Hiodon tergisus | reverse complement strand
TGTGGGGGGTGCTGAGTCCAATCCAGCTAACACACATTTCTGTGTGGGACAGAGCCCAGTCCTGCTAACACACAGGTGTGTGGGGGGTGCTGAGTCCAATCCAGCTAACACACAGGTGGCTGCCTTTCCATCCGCTCTGGCCCCCCTGGACTGCGCGCCTTCTCTCTCCTGCTCTGATGCTCTCTCCTGTCTTTGAAGTCAAAACACTAATCACATTATCCAAGAGTTCTGTAGCTATAGTGACCCCAGTAGTAATGTATCTTCCACACACACACTCCACAGATTAAGCATTTTAGCCCCTGGAATACAGAAAGCACCTCCGTAATGTAGTTCTTAGTTTGAGGTTTCAATTCTTATATTTCATATCATATTTTAGTCATGTAAACTCTTAAATGTATGAGTTTACTGCTTATCTGAAGGAGAGCATTACATGACAATTACAGGGATTATGGACTTTACTATAAATTCCTTGCTGTTCCTCCGTTGCATTTAATCTTCAAGGCTTCATATATTAAATGGCACTTCTGTCCACTGGGGATTAATTAGATCTTGTTGGTTGACAGACCAAAAGGTTGTGGATAAGAAGGTTCCACCAGAACTCATTTAATTCTTCCATGCCATCCGTTATCGCCTGCCAATGAATGTAAAGTCTTGTATTCGATACTTGACTGCCGTGACCCTTGTTGCTCAGTGAACCCTTCCTATTTTTCATTGTGTTGCTTGGTTTAATTTCATATGGGGTTCTATAAGAAACCTAGGCCATGTGACCGGCGTCTCGCATCAGAAAAATCACTCAGCATTGTTCACTAATGGGAGTGGGTTTGTGGTGTGTTTCTCTATCGCGAGTGCTTGCCTTTCCGCACTTCCGTTGATTTTATAATGGCTACTCCACACACAAGAGCCAGGCTGAGCCGAGTGTACTCTTGGCCTCGTTGGGTCCTTGTTGGTTTTCCATTGCCGTGGAACTGGAAACAGGCTAGGTTTGATTCACGGGAAAAAACTGTGACTAAATTGGCTTCTTTATGAATTTCTAACCCAACCCACCATCCTGTTTCTTGCTTGGTACCGGATACCAAAGCGAGTTGAGCAAACGCTACCGTAACTCTACAAACGCTACCGTAACTCTACAAACGCTACCATAACTCTACAAACGCTACAATATCTCTACAAACGCTTCAAATACTACAAACGCTACAAATACTACAAACGCTACTACAAACGCTACAATATCTCTACAAACGCGACAAATACTACAAACGCTACAAATACTACAAACGCTACTACAAACGCTACAATATCTCTACAAATGCTACAAATACTACAAACGCTACAATATCTCTACAAACGCTACAAATACTACAAACGCTACAAATACTACAAACGCTACTACAAACGCCTCAAATACTACAAACGCTACAATATCTCTACAAACGCACAGTTCACAGCTATTTCAAAACTGTGCAACTCACTATTCTCTCCTTAAACTCCCACCCAAGTGAGAGCCCAAAGCTCTTTATATGCAGCCTAGCCCAGCAGTCATCTCTGCATGTCTCATACATGCCACTCACATGCCATTTCCCGAACGTTGACAATTTTGTTCAAAGCCTAGAGTACAAAATCATACGCATGTAATTTCTGTATGTTTGTTCGATTCCACAGAGGAAATTCTTTTTAAAAATTGCAAAGGTTTTCGCGGTTTGTTTGATCTGGGCCTGTAGCCAGTGGGGAAATGTTATCTTTCCGTAATGATTTGCTTCACTTCTGAAGTAAGACTCAGAGGCTACATTTGTGTGTGTGTGGGTGTACATGCTGTCTTACCCATAGATTTACTGTTGTTATAAATCATCGGTGTTTGCCCAGCAACTGTTTTAACCAGCATTCAGGTTTGGAGCTGATAGTTGTAACAGAACATTTCTGGCATGCAAGAGTCTTGCGTCTCTATTTCTCAATTTTGCTAGTTAGCCCTACTGTGCCTAAAATTAGCATTGCCCCAGATCTAGAATTAAAATATATCTTTGCACTAATTTAATGATTTAAAGGTTTAAAAAAATTTGACACCCATTGTGCAAAATACATTGTGTTTTTTTCCTTCATGCTTCTCCACAGGAAAATGCTAATTCAGTGATCGTATTGTGTCACTGCTATTCCTGCTACACCCCTTCAAATGAGTGGATTTGGCTGTTTCAGACAGGCGTATAAAATCGATCACACGGCCATGCCATCTCCATCGACGGCAGGCGAATGACCCACACTGAAGAGCTTAAATTTCTGCCCCGCTAGAGCTGCCTCGGTCAACTGTGGAAACGTCTAGGAGCAAGAACAGCTCAGCCGTGAGATAGTAGGCCACAGAGGCTCACAGTGAGGGGCCGTCAAGTGCCGAATCGCGTAGCGCGTAAAAAAAAACCCCGTCTGTCCTCGACTGCAGCACTCTCTGCCGAGTTCCAAACTGTCTCTGGAAACAACGTCAGCACAAGATCTGTTCATCAGGAGCATCGTTAAATGGGTTTCCATGCCCGAGCAGCCGCACGCCAATGCTCAATGCCAGACGTCGGCTGTAGTGTAAAAGTTGCCTCCGTTGGAATCTGGATCAGTGGAAACGAGCAGGTGTCCAGATACCTTTAGGTCATCTCATTGTTAACTTTCGAGTTCATCTTTCTGAAATTTAGTGTATCGCATTGAACTCTGAGTCAACCCGTTGTCCTGACTCCGAGGTGGCCGTATCTAATTTCTCTTCCCTGCTGAGAGATCTCATGTCGCATCTGCAGACAGCTGCGGATAAACTGAGCATGGCTTGGCCTGCTTCAACGGGAGAGAGCTTCTCCGTCTTTGACGACCAGCCTGTGGTGGTCGCTGACTCTTCCCCTATTGGCCCCCATGTTTTTGGCAGGAGATCCAGCTCCAGCTGGGAAAAGCAGCAGTCTTCCCATGAGGGCAGATGTTTTAAAGGAGCCTGTTGGCGGCCACAGATTCATTTTCAAACCGAGGCAAGTTGACCTTATTCTGTATCTACGCAAAGTGCGTGGACAGGATTTTGGCCAGAATGATGCTTAAATGCATCAGAATCCCAGGCTATCGATCTCGGAAACGCGCACAGCAACACACGCAGCTCGGACTGAGAGTCGGCTGGTCCCAGCTCAGTTATCAGCTTCCCTGCTTTCATCTAGACACCGCCGCTTCGATGGTGAAGTCCAGAGGCTTCTGGGCCTAATGGCAGCAGCATCGTAGTCCCTTCCCGTGGCTCTACGCATACGCCACCTACAGGCGTGTTTCACCCAATTCCAAAACCGCAAGATCACGGTGTCCGTGAGCAGCCTGAGAGCGCTTTCCTGGATTCCCTTTTAAAGTGGTTTAAGGGCATGCAGTCAGCCAGAGGAGTGTGAGTTTACAGATCTCTCTTAAAGTGGTTTAAAAGAAAGCATGCAGTCAACCAGAGGAGTGTGAGATTGTTTTTACTCCGTTATCCACAACTGGGTGGTCTTTTGTCTACAGGGCAGACACAGGGGAGAGGAGTGTTTTTAGAGGGGTTTTCCTCAGCAGTTAGTTCCAGTGAAATAATAGCCTGAACAGGAATAGTTTTCCACTGCTAACTAACACCTGCACGTAGACTTTTAAAAATTTGTACTGTCCTAATATTCCCTGGTCTCCTCAGTGTAAACATGCTCACTGAGTGTCTGTGCTGAAATGAATACATGTTTTGAACATTATTTATATGATTTTTGCAAAGTGAATAGGACCGTAGGTGGCCTTAACGTGGTTTGTTCCCGTATCCACCGCTTTAAACGTGACCAATCTGGGCCTTGACAAATAAATGTAAATAAATTAATTCAAAAAAACATTCTCAGCACATAGAAAGACAAACCAACTGTGATTACAGGAATTCATAGTATGGATTGGTGCTGTACTACACAAAAAACTCAAGCCCTATGGTTTTTGTAGCTTGTGAATGAATACGTAACTTTAATCATTTAACGCCATTTATAAAATCAGATGTTATTTACATTTATTAAATATAACATGTATTCAACAATGCATCTTTTTTTAGATATATTTGTGTATCTTAAAAAAAAAATTCCTGATTGGAATTTGCTGTATGTTGCTAGTAAAGGTGCTGCCCTCTCTTGGTAATGAAAGGAAGTAATGTGTGACGCCAATGCTCCAATGATCTACATAAAAATTGTACATTATCGTTTTATGACTATTTACTATTTGTGTCTATTTACAAGTTTTCTCTTTCGTCTGTCACTGTAGTTGTTTAGTCTTTTTTCAGCTGACAAGATCTAGTAGAATGAAGACTGCTTAATTTTTAACCTCTAAATCAAATTTTTTCCCCTCTATTGCAGGATTATCTCCTAGCTAAGAGAAGTGTGGGGATGACAGAGTGGAGATCAGCCTCTTCCACGAGACCAAGAAGTTGTTGATGACTAAACCACACGGGACCAGAAAGCTGCTGATACGGAGAAGAGAGCGCAATGCCTGTCGTAGCTTTGCGTGTCCTGGAAACACACTGGCAGCACAGCTAAAGACACAGCTGTCCACCACGCCTGGACCATGACAGGAGAGCCTCAGCATGCTTACGCCATTGGAGAATCGGACGTCGGTCCTAATCAGCAAGACAAGGCTGTCTTGCCCAAGCATTTGGAGGCCCGCCAAAGTAGCATTCCAGAGCCGCGCGGCATCGGCGGGGCTAGGTTCACGGTTAAGAATAAAGAGCATACACAGCGTGAGGCTGTGATCAGGCCCCGGCAGGCGGGCAAGATCGACTTTAAGTCTCTGCAAAAACAGCCCAAGTTCTTCAGCGATAAGGCATGGGCGAGCAGCAAGATGGGCCCGCAGTCCCCGAGCGGAAAGAGTCGCAGTCGGGACAGGGACAAGGGCAGGAAGTCTGGGAGGGCGGGGCGAAGCAGCCCCCAGCAGCTGTACAGACTGAGCGGGACAAACCCCCGCTCCACCCCCACCATCGGGATCGCCTATCCGCAGCAAAAAGCAGCACCGGCTAAGCGGCTGGAGGCCTGCCGAGGAGGCCACGTATTGGGCAGCTACAGGTTCGGTGTGCCCAGCGCTCCTGAGCAGGAAGCTGAACTGCATCAAACTGATCTTCAGTGCAATCGTAGTTTCCAGGAGGCACCCTCAACCCTCCCCTACTCAAATTGCACACCGCAGGTAGAGGGCGTCACCCTAATGCAACCGCCAGGGCCGCTTGAGAGTAACAGCGCAACACCTGGCAGCCAACTGCTCCTCCCGGAGTTCCAGATTAACAAGACTGGCTCCTGGCCACCTCTGGAGAAGACCTTAAATGGTGCCATCCGTGAAGTTTCCTCACAGAAACAAAGTTTTTGCACAGAGGGAAGTAGATCAAATTCTAGTTTAATCTCATTTCAAGATAGTTTTCCATCCCTCCAGGACCCTACCGTTGATCCATATCCTTGCCATCAGGGAACTCATCCCCAAGAATATTTAGACATTTCCCTGGCAGCCACACAGAGGACCCATGATTCCTTTAACCTTCATTCATCAGGAGAGGGAGGGGAAAAAATGCAAACTAATAACCAGTTTGGTAATGGTGAGCCAGAGAAAAGGTCAGCATGTTCCCAGTCTTTGCAGTACCTACAGTCGCCACATGGGGTGCAATCTTCTTTTCACTGCTGCAAGGACAGAAATGAAAACCCCCCAGACAGTAAAAGCTCAGAGTGTGGCCCCCAGCAGCTAGAGCAGAACAACAGCAGTCGGCCAGACAACAAAACCATTTTAAGCCATGAGGAAAACAAGGGTATGGCCCCTCTGTCAGTCAACAAAACAATTTGCCCTTCCAAAGACAACACCGCCAATCAGAGGACACATGCTGAAGGAAACATCTACCATGCCAGGAACATTGCTCAAGCCCCAGACTCCCATGTGCATTTCTCAAGTAAAGCCTACAGCATCTCTTTAGTCAACAACATGCATGTCGGGTCAGTGCCTTTTGACAGTAGCATTCCAGGTGGAATCATTACAAATAGACCATTGCATACCTGGAAAGGATCTAACAAGACTCTTTCTTCTTTAGAACAGAACTCTATAACATTCTCCACTGCAACTAACAAATATGAGTTTCAGGGCCAGTCAGCTCCTGAGCAACGACAGCATGTGCCAAAAAACTACAGGCTACCATGGGAACAGATACATCTAACAGCAGCCACACCTAACCAAAACCGGATAGAATTGGCAAGGCAGCTGAGCAACCAGAAGCTCACATTCCCAACAGTAGCCTCTGACTGGCAGGATGCTAACAATTTACATAAGAATGGTTCCCTGAGCATTTCCAACAACTTTCTTAACAGAAGAGTCACTGAAAGTTTTACCGACTCCAGGCAGGAAAGCATCACATCTGTGCTCCCCATGGACAACGGAGTGGTGACTAGTAGCCCTGAGGACAGTAATGCTAGGAACAAGTCTCTGTACTTCAGCCTGAAGCAGCCGTTAGCCAGAGCATCTTTCAAGACAAGCAGCCACGTTCCACTGCAGACTCCACCGCTGGGTTTGATGTCTCCATTACCATGTGACTCACCGCTTCACTCCCCTATCCAGAACTCCGCCTCCAGTAGTACCTGCTCCTCCCTCTCCCCAACCTCCACCAGCCCTGTTACCGTTAGCTCTGAGGATGGCAAACTTCCCATGGCCCGAGCACCCCTTTCCTTCTACCCCCAGAACCAAGGGAAGATGTTAGTGCATTCAGATCGCCTTCACCCATACCTCCATAATTTCCACACTGATATATTTCAGTATGACCAAAGGAGGACTAAGGCAGACATGCTGGGCAACCCACACGATACAAAATACTCAAAGCCCACAATGGGCTATGGAAAGGGTTGTATGGATAGTTTTACGGCAGAGCATCATCCTCTTCCTCCTCCTCCTCCATCATATTCAGCACATCAACTGCTTGCCAGCTCTTTGTCTACTGCCAATCTTGACCAACTGGATGTGGTCCTCACATGCAAACAGTGTGACCAGAACTTCAACAACCTGGCTACTTTCCTTGACCACAAGCAGTATTGCGGTCAGCATGCACTGACTCCAAGCCATCAATTCAGGGATGCTTCAAATTTGGAGGAGAACCTTAAATTCCAGATTGACCCCACAAAATCCTCTCTGCCAGGGTGTGAGCAACATTTTTCGATGCTGGGGCTGAACAAGAATGGGGAACTAGTGTCTGACAATGAGATAAAGGGGGACCTAAAAGAGGACCCTCTAAAACTCGGCTTGTATGCTGGGACCAGCGCTCTCCCTGGTTCTCTTCCGGATTTAGAAATGGATGACGCAAAGCTTGACAGCCTCATCACAGAAGCTCTTAATGGACTGGGATACCAGTCCGATAATGCGGAAATTGATAGTAGCTTCATAGACGCTTTTGCAGATGATGAACTTACCGCTGTTAAGGTCACAGGAAGTGGGCACAAGGTAAAAAGCAAAGACTCTATAGTGTTCAATGACAGAGGTAGGCCTGCAGACACTGATGAAGAGAGACCTCACAAGCGAGGTAAAATACTTTTTGATGTTAAAAGGGACAGTCTTTGCACTGAAAACAAAAACACACAGATTGTCCCTGAAAAGACCATTCAGGGTTTCAACAATGATGAAAAGGCCAATGTCAGAGAGGTAAGCTGTTCTAGTGATGCAATGGCTCCCTCGTTGGAACAATTCCCTACACAAACGGAAACTTCCAAAGGAGGCGATAAAGGGGATGGGAAAAGATTGAACAAGTATCGGCTGCCAGGAAAGTCCTCAGACAGATGCAGATTAAAATTCCAGGAAGCGTCCTCCTCCAACCAGAATTCTGCTTTGCGGGAGGCCACCTTTAAGGAAAATGGCAAAAAGAAGCCAGGTAGGGGGACCTGGAGTAAAGAACTCATTCACAAAATAGTTCAACAGAAGAACAAGTTCCATATGCTCCATGTGAAGGGAACCAAAAACTTGCAGTTTTCCCTGGTGATGAAGCGGCTCACTCCGGCAGTGCAGGACCCAAAGTTTGGGGAGTATGATTATGTGTCAGACTCCGATGGGGAGTCTAAGTCCCTGAAGATAGCCAGCCAGGGACGTTTAGGCCATAACCACAGCAAGTACTTCCTTTCAAAGGAAAACAAAGAGAGAGACAAGGGCGATGAAATGAAGGCTATTCTAGTTAGGCCGGAATCAGAGGAAGGTGTTGTGGGCAAGGTGGCCGAGGAGACCTCTCATATTGTGCCGAAGCAAAATTCCCATTGCTTAGTGAGAAGAAAGACTAGGAGATCTTCCTTAAGCAACGAGCACAACGCTCCCAACAACGTTTTCAGCGCAAGCGTCTGCAGCCCCAAGAGCACACACCTGCCGAACCACAGCGAAGAAAGAGAGCTTACGGTGATGAGCCCCAGCCTCACAGGCCTTTCTGACTCTTTCAAACAAGACATGCATGAGAGGTCACAACAGGATACAAATGAAGAGACCAGTCCACTCTCCCTACAACTGCCCTCCAAAAACACTAAGAGGTACAGTTCTGCTGGCTCTCTCCTCTCTGTAAATAAGGCCTCCTTGCCTAGTTCCAAAAAACTAAACTCAGGAGGGCTGGAAAGTATATTGGAGATTGCTAAGAGCAACTTGGCAAGGTGTGGGGGCACATCTGATTCTTCACAGGGACAAGAACCAGTCTTTAGCGTTGAAGAAAGTATTGAAGAATGCTCTGCTGTGAGGAGAGACAACAGACAGATCAGCAAGTATATTAAAGGAACTCTAGATAACGTCTCTCTTTTTGGAGGCGGTTCAAAATTGTTGCCAGTTGAAACGGTTGAGGTGAATTCAACCGACTCCCAACATTTCAGTAAAAAAAGAAAGAGTAAAACCTTTGTGAATGAGAAATCTGTTAAAAGGAGCAGTAGTGATTCCAGTGCAGTCATTGCGTCTGTTACACTTAACCAAGGGCAAACAAATAATTCTGTAGTGTCTAAGCTCACAGTGGGACACTCTGATGATTTGTGTCTGTGCCCATTGGAGGAGCAGGAAACAGTTGCACAGAAAGAAACAGCCAGCCACGGGCATATCCTGTACCCCATAGAACTGAATCCTGTCAAGTCTCCACTCCAATTTGACACATCAGCGATGTTTGCGGACCTCACTGTGGCGGGGTATGACTGCAACCTCTATAGAGACATACCAGTAAACCATGATGGCTTTAGTACATTTTGTAGCCGTGGTGAGAAGAGGGATCTGTTTGACTTATCTTACCCTCCATATTTGAGACAGAAGACTGATGAGGGCCCCTTACTAACAGATGACCTGTCTGATGGAACAATCAGTAAGAATGCAACTTTCAACATCACAGAGGATGACCTGGAAATAAAGAGAATTGTAACAGAACTGGAAAACAAGCTCCAGACAGCTAAGCAGAACAGTTTTAATTTGCTTGCCTGTGAACTCTCTAAGGACCTGACTTCAAGCAGTTTCTCTCCTTTGCAAGTGGGACATGAAATGGGGAATGAGCAAAGCACCATTGCCATCGGAAATACTGTGGAGAGTTTTGAAATGACAACCCTCATTCCTCCAACTGATTCAAATTTGGAGGCATCTTACAACAACCCTGATCCAGACTGGTCCATTCCGTTCCAGTTCGGCTTGCAGGAGGAACAGCAGCATCTCCACTCTCCTGTCCGTGCCGATCAAGGCACTAATGAACGTTTATGTGTGAAGGAACGCAGCGGATGCACTCATGCAGCTGGAGAAAGACACCCACAGTCACCAGTGAAACATGCAATCAGAGGTGCCCACGGAATCACTCACTCTCCTGCAGACAGGTCAGAAGAAAAGGCTGAAGATGAACTGTACACCGAAAACCTCATGAAGAGCCTGGAGGTTATTTCGGATTCCATCTTCAACAAAGGCTCTTTGACGGCTGAATCGGAGGGGTTAGGTCTCTCTCTTTTTGTAAACTCAAAACATGTATGCAGTGAGCATCGGTGTGCTGGAGAAAAGGGGGTAGCGCCCCCTGCTGAGGAAGCCAAGAAGCAGAAGTCTGAAAAGACAGATGCACTGCTTGTTCCGTTTAAAAACACTGACTGTTCACATGGGAAAATGGGTGCGATTTCATTGCAACCAAGGGAGTCTGCATTAAGCAGCATATCACATGAATCTAAAGTGTGTGAAGAAATGCTAGTCGGGGAAAAATTCATTGATGTTGAAGAAACACGTGCAGGAGTTAAGGTTTGCGACACAGATATAGAACTGGAAAAGCCGTTATTGATTGAAGGAGAAGTCAATGATCACATTACAATTTTGACTGAGACCTCTTTGACAGAGGAACAATGTGCAAATGTCCTGGAAGACAATACATGTTCCTTAAAGCGGCATGTTGTTTTCTCTACTTCCATCGAAGACAATGAGGAAAATAAAGAGATGGATCCCATGAACAATTCTGTTACCACATCTTCATTTGTCCATGATCAATTCATGCAGAATGAGGAGAACTCAGAGTTTACAGTGAAAAATAATTGTGATAGTGAAAGAGTCACAGAATATTTAAAAGTAGAAAATAACCCAGTAGGCTGGGTTCTGCCAGATTCTGACATGACTGAAGAAATTCGGCCAGTTGGAGGATTTGATGAAACACACAAAGACACGCCCACCAGGTTTAACACCCCAGAGCATGTTGCTGCAAATGGAGCAGTCTATGCTGACAGAGTGAGCATATTAGGCACGCCTAACAGTCTGCTGCCCTGCAGGGCTAGGATAGCAATCTCTGGTTGTGAATTACTTCTGTCGGAAGAAATGCATGTAATTGGTAAAGAATCTACGGCAACCATCTCAGAACTCAAAGGTTCCGCAGGAAATGATGCATCTATGGCAGCCAATTTTGAACGCAAGGCTAAAGATAAATCAGGTTGCATGGAGTGTGAAGACTTTCCAGAGCAAACATTTTCTGGACTGATGATGATTCCGCGGCCTGCTGTAGACACGGGTGACACGGCGAGAAACGATAGGCAGGGAACGATAGGCGTCTCCCCTCAAAATGTCCCTGCTGCCAGCCTCAGTCCATCAAGCTCTGCATCAAGCTCTGCATCAAGCTCTGCATCAAGCTCTGCATCAAGCTCTGCATTGTCTCTTGTTAAA
>JAOVYW010040942.1:0-26437 GCA_025775045.1 Hiodon tergisus | reverse complement strand
GCTTTTCTGGTTTTATCTCAATAACCTGCCACTGTATAGGCCAAATTTTTAATTTGGAGCTCTTAAAAACTGGTACTCCATCACAATTCCATAATAGAGTCAAGTCCTCTTTTCCCAGAATTTGATTATCGTACAGCTTCCTGTATTCTTCTCCGCATTGTATGTCTGACAAATCATCACTGTTAGGTTTTCTAGACAGGCTAACATGTTCCCGAAGAAGCTGCTAATCTGACCAGACAAGAAAAAAACAACCCCTCTTTAGGTTCATATCAGCATCAAAGACTATGTTACACATTTCACATTGCAATGGACAGCTCGTAGACATGCCCAAGTATTTTGTGCCACAC
Organism: Hiodon tergisus; assembly: GCA_025775045.1. Lineage (NCBI taxonomy): Eukaryota > Metazoa > Chordata > Actinopteri > Hiodontiformes > Hiodontidae > Hiodon > Hiodon tergisus. The sequence goes on along the minus strand of JAOVYW010040942.1, from coordinate 26,090 downwards.
TTACAATAGAAGTGAACCTCATATTTAGATGTAGCTCCAAACGCCTTCTTAAATAAATACTGCGGAGTTGGTACTAAGCCTGGAAAAAATACGTTAAATATTTGAAGTAGATAGGTCAGTGCCTGGCCTTTTAGATGGTGGCATAGCACATATCTGTCCCTTTGAAATTGGTGCCCAGGGATACATCAGTTTGTCACCATCCTCCACTCGGTCTTCCTTAATCTGGTCTGCATTGTTCTTGAGAGAGGGAGAGAAGGAGAGAGAGGAAGAGAGGGAAGGTGAAAAGTCTAAAATATACCAATTACAAATTTTAAATAGATTTCTCTCTGTGGCAATAGCGCAAAAGAGATGGCATTCCATTTGCAACTTTGTTTCAGGGTGCAGCTAATAAACATTACCCTCTATAAAAGAAGTACCTAGGTCAAAAATTAAGGCATGCTAGCAGGTGACAAAAAATATGCATAAATCCATTGTAAACAACAAACACAGTTATATTTTAAAACCTAAAATCAGTTTTACAGTTTAAGGCTAGTCTAGGGCTCCTGAAAAAGAGATGTTAGTCAATGAGTCAAACTGGTCTAAAAGGCAGTAATATAAGAACTAGACTTAATCTGTATCTGTGAAAACGTTCAATGTTAAATTCCAAAATACACACTTGGTTGCAACATGCCAAGGCAGATGAAGAGTCGTCCTCTTCACTGTAAGGATCGGGTACGTTCTCCTCTATGCTGGTGAAACCGGGAATTTCATTGTCCTCTTCACTGTTGGGATCGGGTATGTCACCGTCCTCTTCACCGTTGGAGTCAGGTATGTCTTCCTCTTTGCTGTTGGGATCAGATCTGGAGTCTTCTTCATTGACATTAACTTCCTCTGCAGACTGAAGCAATAAGAGTGAGTTCAGTTAATACTATAGCCAGCAGTTAAATGTTACATTTTATAACACACAGCTTGTTACAATTTATAACACACAGCTACAGCTTCAGGAAAAAAAAAACGTTATGTTTAACTAGATGTGTACTCTTTTTTTTTAAACTAGTTATATATTGTTAAAAAGTTGGAAACTATATACTTTTATCAGCAAATTAGTTACATAGCCAACAAGCTAGTTAACTGAAGGCTAGCTTCACCTTATCTCATGTAGGATAGTTAAATGTATTCCATTAAATTTACTGTATGGTTATAGATATGCATACTTTAGCTAGAACTTACCTCTTCATTCCATCTGTACTTTGTTCTTCTGGGAATCCTTCCATCTGGGTGTTCAAGGTACCGTTTGTAAGGTCCTCTTGGGTCATTTTAAAGCAAAGTTTTTGGCAACACTTAAATGTCTCTGGTTTCAAAAACACTCTTTATGAATTGCGGCAATGATGTTTGGTTTTGAAGAAGTATTAGAATACAGGGGAAAAAAGATTTCTTGAGAATGTTTTGGTTGTATTTTTCCGTGCGAAGGGTAACGGAAGTGACACTGTTTGCGAACTACCATACCAACTGCCAACCCCAGTTGCTAACCGTTTCAAAAAATTCTGGGAGTTTCAATCTTTGGTTCGCAGTTCGTACCATGGCGTTTGCTTTGTATTTCTTTCAAGATAAGTCTGTGGAAGTGGGAAGAACGGATTTTATTAACAATGAAGATCAGCAACGCATCTCTGGTAAAACAATAACGGAATGTCCAAATCTAGAAGGGGACGTGAGGGTACAAGTACGATGGCGCAGCGCTGGCAGAAAAGCTGCATCTAACACTGCAGAATACGATGGTGACGAGCTTTGTGAGAAACGGGAGCATTTAATCAAAGGAGAAGACATTTGGAAACAATGAACCTCACGTTAAAGGGAAAGTAAAACTCGAGAAAATGTTGGATGGAGAAGAAGACTGACCAGCAAAAGTCAAAAAGTTATATTTCAAAAGGGATCAATCTACCTGCAATATAATATTTGAATGTGTTTAAATAAATCAGTACTAGTCTAATTGTTAACCTTTGACCAATTAAATACAGTGGATTTATTTGTTACATTTTTTATTTACAATAATGTAATTATTTTATTTTGTTTTTAAAGCGCAATAAGGAAAGCTGCCCTGAGAAGGAGGCCACAAACAAAATGATAGAAAGCTTAAAAGAAGAGTTGATGGTTAAAATGAAACACACTTCTGATCAACAAGTAAGCATTATGGTAGTACCTTTTTGAAATTAGAATTTTAGGCAGCAAATATGCAATTGTATTCTGTTCAATTCTATTCAATGAGTTATATGGATAGATTGTATGCAGGCTACATGATGAATATTTTAGTGGAGTTGCTTTTTGTGTGAATCAAAACTACAGTACTGTACATTTAATTTGTGTTGTATAGCCTTCTGAATCAAAAGGAAGATGAGGACTCCAGAAGGAAGTTAGGGAAGGAGGAAAAAGACTTAGACAGGAAAATGATAGGCTGAAGGAACGAGTTGTCAGTAATAGTGATGAAATCCTCAATGCCCTCAAAGGTCATTTCTCCAGGAAAGAAACGTTTCATGACGTAAAACTGCGTTTTCCGAATAAAAAACTTCGCTCGTATTCCAAGTTAACCCTAGCATTTTTTGTGTGCATTCCTCTCTCCATTGCGTGCAGTGCTGCCAGTTCGCCCCGTGGTTGTCACATTTGGTGGAAAATGCGGGCAGTGTGACTCCACTTCCTGCACATGCACACGGAGAGGGTTTGCCCAGCACCAATCATGGAAGCCCAAGCCCAGCAAGTCCAGGGGATGGCCGATGTCCAAGAACTGCTGATTGAACTCGCCCCAATGACACTAGTCACCAAGCATACCGCGGAAGACAACGTGGAGGCTTACCTGGAGGTTTTCGAGTGCACGGCGGAAAGAGTAGGCTGGCCAACGGATCGCTAGGCCACCTTCTGGCCCCTTTCCTGGCTGGGTGCGACTACCCCACGCTGAAGAAGGCCATCCTGGAGCAGTACGGGTATAACCTGGCCAACCGTGCCCAATGCTCCCACGCCTGGGAGTACGACCAGGCCCGGACCAGGCGCGGCCACCAACACCAATCACCGGCCGACCGGGACCGCCACTCACCCTCCAGGCATTTTTTTCCTGCGGCCAGAGGGGACACCTGGCACGACAGTGCCCCGGTGAGGACGTCCACATGCCGTCGGCCAACCTAGGGGAGGGATGACCCCCAGGGAGGGGCCTGCTCATGACTTGCTGGGCCCACAAACACCCCACGGCCCCGAACCTGCCAGTGTGGGTAGGAAAGCAGGATACGTGCGCCCTCCTAGACTCCGGCAGTGTGGTGACCCTGATCTGGCTCGAGCTGGCAAAAGGGAGTCTGGGAGCACCCATTGCGGTCGCCTGCATCCATGGCGACACAAAAAGTTACCCCTCCAGCTGCATAGAGGTCCGGACGCCCAAGGAGACCTAAGCAGGGCTGGCCGGGTTGGTACCCAAGTTACCGGTCCCCCTCCTCATTGGGCGTGACTGTCCCATCTTCGACAGGTTCTGGGGCCTGTCGGGGACAGTCCAGTGGCCCCATTCGCGCTACCGGCCATCTCTACTTTCAGAGTTCCACCCAGGGGTGGAAAGGCCCCCTGAGAGAAGACATGGCTATGAACAACCGTTTCACACCGTGTCCACCCAGCCTGAAAATGAGGCTCTTGAGTCCAAGCGGCCCCGAATTGAGAGGGTCTCTGAGGCCCATTTCCCATGCACCCGGGGGGGGGGGATCGTCCTTCCTCTCCCCCATGCCGTGCAAGACAGCAGGGGAAGTCAGGATAGAGACGCAGTTCAGTGTGAAGGCAGAGGCATCCCAGCAGGTCGGGGATGAGCCGGATGCCTCTCCATCCAAGCTATCCAAGGAGGAGCTGATCCAGAGCGTGGCTCAAGAGATTGCCAAGGTGGAGCGCATGGAGAATAACCCACGACGCAAAGCCAAGGAGAGCCGCACCGGCGAGAACTACGAGAGACAGTTCCCCGAGATCCGCAAACAGTGCGAGCAGCAGGAGCGCTTCCAGAGGGTTGGACAGCGAGGCTCTGGCCTCTCAGCAACCATTGCCAGAAGTGAGCACGAGAAGGAAATCTTCAAGGCTGAAGATGAGAAATTGGAGAAATCAAAGAAAAAAGAGGACGAGGAGAAGAAGGAAGAGGAGGAGAAAGATGAAAAGGAGGAATCCAAAGACATCGGTAAAGACAAAGAGAAGTGTGACGGCGGTGAGGACAAGGACAGGAAAGAGCAGAGCACCCTCCACGGCCAGAAGACGCCCAACAGCTAGGGCCGATGCAAGGGCCGCATCACCACCCGCTCCATAGCCAACGAGGCCGCGGTGGCCGAGGAACCCCCCGAGCCGGTGTTGCCAGAGCCCGCTCAGCCACTCAAGTCGGAGCCGTCCCAGAGGAGTATGAGGGACCAGGCCAAAGCAGCCCCTGTAGCTATGGACCTGCAGGCCCCCAGAGGCTCGGTCGAGTCTGGGGAGACTTCTTGCTGGACTGAGGAAGAAAAGGAGGTTGCCAAAAAAGGGTTAGTGGAGCATGGACGCAACTGGTCAGCCATCGCCGATGGTGGGCACCAAAAGCGAGGCACAGTGCAAGAACTTCTACTTCTACAAGAGGCGGCACAACCTGGACAACCTGCTGCAGCAGCACAAACAGGACTCCCGACGTTCAAGGACAGAACAGGATGTGTCTCAGAGCGAAAGTCTGGCCTCCACTGCTTCAGTTGCTGACGACGATGATAACAAGGGCTCCAACGAAGAAGAAAACCCAGAGGACAGTGAAGGTGCGGAGAACAGCTCAGACACAGAGAGTGCCCCCTCCCCATCTCAAGGAGACGCCAGCAAGGCCAGCGAGCAGCCAACCAGCCACGGCGGTGGTACCCCTGGGCAAGAAGCCCAGTCAGAGCAGGGCGCTAACCCAGGGGTCAGAGCTCCAAGGGCCATGAGCTGCCGTATGGAGAGCTGCGTGTGAAAATGGAGAAGAGTACTGGGGGCGGGGAGCCGCGGACCAGGAGGAGAGCCGGCAGACCAGGAGGAGAGACAGCCTACCAAGCCCAAGTAAAGACAAAGAGTGAATTCCAGGTGGAGCACCACCCGGGCGAGGCCCATGCGAACACTGACGCCCTGTCGAGACGAGACGCCTGCCTGTGGGCAGTCCAGGGGGACCCCGGCCTGCATCTGGGGAGGGTGGTGTGTGACAACCCCGGGGCCTCAGGACGGCAGATGTGGCAGAAGCCGCACCCCCCTCAAGCTAGGGGGCAGGTCCTTGAGGGGAGGTACGTTCCCTCCCCAGCAATCGGCGGCACGCATCGGCTGATTGGGGAGGGAAAAGAACCAAGAGTAGATGAGGAGAAGATGTCAGCGACGGGGAGGCTACAAACGAAAGCCGAATGCAGGTAGCAAGCGCCGACCGTAAAGCACTGTGCTCTGTATTTCATCTGGCTGGCGACGGGTGAGTGAGACCCCGCAAATTCCCTCGAGCGAGGAGGACGAGATTCCTTTTTTCGGACTTCATTCGTCGTTATTTTATGCCCCAATCCAGGAGGAATTTTCTTTGTGTTTTTTCGTTTTCGGACTTTGTGTTGCGTTTTCCAGCACAAGTGTGCCGAATAAAAAACCGCGCTCGTATTCCGAGCTAACCCGAGCATTTTTTGTTTGCATTTCTCTCTCCATTGTGTGCGCCGCAGCCAGTTCGCCCCGTGGTTGTCACATTCTTTATAAAGACTTTCCATCACTTGTCCTTGAAAAGCCGTACTTGAGCGAAGTTCATCGTCATGGTCCACCTCATCGTGCAGTGCATCAGATAATCCTACTCCATCTCCTGGTTTGAGTGTTGTGTCAGGGAATGTTATTGACGAGGTACGTTTTTAATACACAGGATAATGTGGTATCAACTAAAAGCTGCTATAGCAGATAAACTACCCCGTATGAAGGATGGTACGGTATATAAACGCAATCTATTGTTATTTGAAGAACTCACCACCGCAAGAGTGTCTATTATCTATTTTCAGTCTGAAGGAAAAAGTCCTTTAAATCCTCTTTTCTGATATCCTTCTGTACTTTTTAAAAAATTTGAATATTCAGAGTCTCTTGTCGTCTTGCCCGGCTCACTAAGGTGCAAAAAAACATGTAAAAAATTATTTTACAGGGCATGCTATGGAGAAATTCAAAGAAGTAACAGTGCAAGATGTCAAGAGGATTATACGCAAGAAATGCAACAACAAATGCTTCAAACAAGTGAAGGCAGAAAGTGTGTGAGCCTGCATTTCATGTACACACACAAAAAAAAGCGAAGCGTATTGTTACTTAAAATAACCATGTGCATTTTAACATACCGTAGGTCAAAATAGTACAACCAGTTGTTTTGTTTTAAACCAGTATTCTTAGTTATTTGTAATTTCAAAGTCCATCCTATAGGTAGATTGTCAGTTTGACAATATTGCTTTAAATATTGTTTTTTAAATACTCTTTCACTAAACAATAAATGTCACATATTTTGTCTTGAGTTTCTACCAGTAAGGGTATACAAGTGATTCCTTTATTTTATAGGTGTTAAATACACAGTAGTATGTTTCTTGTAAAGTTTGAAGCGGAAGTCATACCAGACAGATGACCCTGAGTGTTAAAGTATTGTTTAAGTAAATGGTTAACTTTTAAAACATGGCTCGTAAGTATACTAAAAATGTATAGTTTACAGTATATAGTATACATTTAAATATTTCAGTAAATCTTATAAATTGAAAGTGTATTACGGAGATTACTTTAAAAGTATCTCTTTAGTGCACTTTCAAGTACACTTCAAAGTATTCCAAAGTATACTTTTAAGTATTAAAATAATTCAACATTTAAAATTGATAGTGCATTACACAGATACTTTTAAGTATTCAAAAGTAATATAAAATACTAAAATATACTTTAAGTGTACTTTGAAGTGTACTAAATAAACAAAAAAGTGGGCCAATTTCATCTACTTAGTACAAAAATAGTACATAAATAAGTACATTTCTAGTATACTTAAAGTACTTAAAGTGTAGTTTGTATACCTAACTATACTTACAAAAATAAACTTAAAGTATACTATTTTTTTTCAAGGGTGTAGAAAACATGCCTTGATAAGTTAACTATAGCTTGCTATATCATATCACAAACGTCCAATTAGCAACATTAACGAACATTGTCATTGGTCAGCCTTTAAAGTTACAGAGGTTAGTGAAGCTGGCTGGACAAAATTTACTGGTTGTGTTGGCTGACCGACTCCCAACAACATGTCCTCAGCGTAGCTTTTTACAATTAGTTTATGAGATTTAATTCATTCAAGTCGTTCATATTCATATCAACACGTGTAGCCTAGGAATGCGTCAGGAAGAAAGGTATGTGTGTGTTTATGCTTGCATGTTTGGGGCACAAAAAGGGAGAGTTTATATTATTTGTCATGTAGGTCTCAAAGGCCTAATACTTTCGCTTTAGGTCTAAATATTTTAAATACACAATGTCATGGATGATTGAGTGGACTAGTTTACCTGTTAAATCTGAACACATACTACTGACCCTGGAGCAGATAACGCACCCCACACCTCAGAAAACATCAAGGCACGTTTTGAACATGCTCTCATAGAATGGAGAATTTCAAAGGAGAAAATACTGACTGTAATAAAAGGAGCAACATGGTGACAGCTTTTACGCATGTCGAGGAAGAAGACACATCAACTGAAGAAGATCATAACAGAAAGAATGACCCATTCTGTGCATTGAATCCAAATGCCAAGAAGATCTCCGCACTTGCTGCAGCCACCTGCCTGCTTGGCCTGACTCAGAAGTGTAGAAGTACGCCTCTTCCACAAGATGGTAATGATGATGGATGGCTTTGAAAAGGTTTGGATTATGAGCATTGCTGTGTGTTATGTGTGTTTGTGTGTGTGCTTGATAGGGGGTTAGGTAAATAATAGAAGGCTTGTGCAAATATAAATAAAGGTGTCTATTTTCTGAATTGTTACAGGTTCCGTTTCCTTACCAAGATTGTAACACAGACCCACAGACCACCAAAGCAATGTGCCAGGCATGAAATCAAAAAGAGAAGCTGTCACAGACTGCTATTGCCTTTTGGGTGGTAAAGAGCAACAGTCTGTACCAAACTTTGAAACATTTTGGAAAATTTTGACCTGGATCTGTCTATGCCAGCAAACCTTTGCAGAAAGGGTGTGTGGTGTCACTGGTGACCTCACCCGAGGACAACGCAACAGAGCAAGACACACCTTGGAAAGAGTAAAAAAGGAGGACATTGTGTAGCAGCACATTTGGTTTATTACAACCATTGAATTTTTGGGTTTTTTTCAAGAAATTGCAAGCACTAGGTGATAATGTGTGTTGATGTGATTTTGTTTTGTGTTGGAGAGAAAGGGCAGCAATAGAATACACTCTGATGTTTACACCCTAATGTATGCAACTAAAATTTTCAACAGTAATTTAAGTAAATTAATATGTTTGTTATGCATTTGACATCGCACATAATGCAAATAGTTGATTTAAAAAATAAAATAGATTAACACTTGACTAAAGCTAAAGCATTGACCACGATGCATCTCAGAAATTCTTTTCAAATAAGGTATAATTCCCCCACTGCTCCTAACTTCCCCCTAATTACAGCATATTTCTTATGATCCATATTTCTTTGGATCCCTCCCCGGTTTGGTGCTTCCTGGTTCAAAGTAAAAGTGAGACAGGTAAATATGGCAACAAACAAATACATGTACTTTGATTTGTTACTTCTTGATTTTTGCCCTAACTAAGTTTCCTAGACATACTTTTTCCCCCTGACATCATTATGGACTTTTGATTATGAGTTTTCAGCCCCCAATCAGTTTAAACTAACACATTCACATTGTGAGACATAAGCATTGGCCAGTTGGAGCATAGTATGCTAGAATGCTTACATTGCATCCCCTCCTGGGTAATCAGCCCTCCCTGTGAACTCCCTTTCATGTTAACTGTGGAGAAAGGCTCCCCCAGTGCTCACTCTCAGGTCACCAAATGTTCCCTGTGAGATTGAGCCTGGGATTTTACTGGGATTGCATTTGGAACTATGGAGCTGTACTGAGTCACATCCACATATTTTTTGGAATGGAGCAGTTGGTGTAGTGGTTAAAATGTCAACCACTTAACAAAAAGGTTTCTGGTTTAAATACCAAATTGCACTGGATAAGAGCATCTTCTGATTAACTAAATAATACTAAAAGTGATTATCACTAAAATTATATAATTATATATCTCAAACTAACAGAAATAAATATGAGACCAGACTCCTTCTGTCACTGCTCTCCATTGCCAGAGGAGGGCTGCCGGTTCTCTCCCAGGATATTAATTCCCTGTCAGTCTGAGTAAACAACCAGTTGAAGTATGCAGGCCTTGAAAATCTCCTATTAGACAGGCAGGTTAAATTTTAACAGGGATATATGGTGCTCTCAGAGGGAGGCCAGTTCCAGGACATAAGTTGTAAACCCTTGGCTGATTCACACAGCACCTACTGCAAGTGTGTATCAACCAATAGGCACACTCACCTGGCCCAGGTCAGCGATTCCTTACCCTGCCAGCAGTTAATGGTCTATGCTCCATTTCCTGTGAACTATGTTCTTTCACTTTGGGCAGTGAGCTCATAATTTAAGAACTTTACATGGGTGACTAGTGGGGGAAAAGTTAAAAGTTTTTCTCAATTTTTCTGTTAATGATTAGTGGCAAAATCTTTTTTTTTTAATATGAGTTTTAAAAGGAACAACAAGACTCTGTACCTCTTGATAATACTGAATGCAAGCAACCGGGAATCCATTGAGAGGGGTTCATGGTCTAATAAACCAAACATGAATTTACTATTTAGCTAATGCACTAATGCATCTCAGACTTGAACTGGCAACCTTCTTTACACTAGTCCATCTTGACCAAATATGCCATTCTCTTTCCACAAACACAAATGAATTATATACACATTATTGTATGCACAATTTAATAATTTAGATTAAGCCCTGTAGCTAGAGGAGCAAGTTCACATTAGGGAAACAGACCACCTGAACAAACCCACAAGAGTAGTTAAGTAGATTGTGTGATAACACTCATAAAGCCTAGTGACCTGGATCATTGCCATTTGGAATACACAATTATGTAACCAAAAAAAAACAAAAAAACATTTTACCCTGGCATTACAGGTTTTGCTGTACTATGTGTGTCAACTGAAATAATTTTCTATGAAAAAAATAAACTGTACAAACTGAGCTTGTGCAATCACCATTCCTCCTGGTCATCCCATTGTCTTCATGCATTGCATCGTCTTTATCTTTAAACAGCTAGAGGCCTGTGGAAACTTTGCTGGAGACGCATCATGTGGCCCCGTCCCGTGAAGATTAAATTGGTCTCACTTGATCTCACTTCTCTGTTCATTTTACACTGACACCCAAAGAATGTAGCACAAAAGCTTGAGAATCCACAGGAAAGAAATCTGATCGGAAAAGGGGGAAGGAGACAAGGATGACAAAATTGGGGAATTTTTCACAACAAGGCCTTGCTGCAGGGGATGAAAGCAAGTGCCTCTGCCAAAACCTGTCCAACGACATTCCAGCTGCCAGGCCCCATTCTTCTCTTTGACTGCACTCTCTCAAGAGGGGAAAGGCCAATGGGTGTTTGGAGGATGGTTGTGAAACTTTGGAAATATCATGACAAGGAGTGAAAATTACTTGTGGAAAACGGCGGGGACAAAATCAAAAATGCATTGAAAAAATGTCTCAGCACAAAGCACAGGGGTTTGCAGGTGCCAAATGGATTTGTACTTCCACAAATACAGCCTTAAGAAACTAGTTGGCTTGGAAAATGCGGTATGTTAGATTAAATGAGTCACTATAAAAAGGTTACTACCACAGTGTAGGTTACTAACCACTCCTTAGTTTATCCCTGTTAAAACTGTTTGTGATATTCCATTAGTAACTGAAGTACCACATTCAATAAGAATTACCAGGACACACATGTTGGAGCTCAAAATGGACTACTAGGTATTTGTGGGTCGCAGGAAATGCTAGTTTTCATTTTAATGTACCACTTAATTGTTTAACTGAGGTCAGTATTTGGCTTAGAAATGACCTCACCTTGTGTTTCCGGGTGTAAGTCAGTTTCTAATTGTGTGATAGCTTAAAAACCTACGTATTCGTGTATGCAGTTCAGTCAAGTACAGTGTCAAGGCTGTGCAGTCTCTGACAGAGCCTTGTTAAAAAAATACCCAAGCTGCTGATTAACAATTAAGACACCATAATCACTAAGGATTTTTTGCTGTATGAGATGCCACCCTCAATATTACTATATTATTCATCTACCATGAATATCTATTGTTTTATAATACCAAAACTAGTAGTATCTATACAATCTGCAATTAAATATTTGTTACGGCTTAAAAAATTCCAACAGCACGATATGAATTAATATCTCTTCATTCTTCAATACTTTTTTTGATGGTTTAGGGAAGGACAATATAGTCAAAAAGAAATTGAGGGCCCCATATCAGTGAGGATCAGTAACTTTACATCTGAGTTGTTTCAGTACTTCTTGGTTAATTTTAAGCAGCCTCGCTTAAAGTAGCTGTTTGATGTTTGGAAACGACACCTGAACCATGACGGCTGGAAAACCAGGCAGGAGGAAAGTGATTGATCAAAGCCACAGCTCCTTGCCACTGGCCAGCCTGGCGACCAGCCTCCTTGGGCCCACGCACTGCAGTGGCAGGAGCCGTCATCCTTGTGTGTGGAGTTCAGAAACACAACTACAAAAACGACTACCTTGTAAGTGCTCTCTTCAGCCAAGAGATGAGAGCAGCGAGCAGGTGCTGCCTTCTGTTTTCTGTAACCGAATGCCTCAGCGCACTGTCCATGCCCTGTGGTGTCAGAACGTTCATGGAGCGGAAGTTAGTGTGTGAACTGAACTTTGGTTGTGTTTTTGAAACTGATCGCGATACCAAAAATGCTGGATGGGCCTGAGAGTCACCACATCATCATACCAAACATTGCACTGAGCATTAGTCCACTGTAAAACGCTATTTAGATTACAACTGTCACTTCAACTGAATAGAGGAGGAATGCTTTGGGTTTTCATCCACTTCTCATTCTGATACTGTCTTGCAATGATCTCAATCAACCATACCGGCCAAGAACAAGGGACAGGTACTTGGGTACCAACCGCCTCTCCCAAACTTATTTTAATTCAAATTTTAGAAAAAGTTCAACAAAAACATCCATTAATTTATCTTTACATTGCTTTGCTGGAACCTATCCCTGCCTGCTCCATGACATCACTCTGGAATGTGTGACTTAGACTGATTGACACTAACAATGATTAAACGGTTCAGCCAATCTTCTGCCAGTCCCATCACAAACTTAAAAAACTAACTGAGAACCATGTACAGGTTTGGGACCTTCAAACTGTTGTAAATATTAACACAAGTGACATAATTTAATAACAATAAAGTAACTTGTAGTGGTGGGAAGTAGGTGTTTCCTGATTAGAAAGGGTGCAAAATACAAACAAAAGTCAACATACCAAAAGGTTTAGCATGAAAAAACACAGGAACCAAGCAAGGGAGCCCCCCTGTGTAAAATTGATAGAGGGACTGGTGTTCATAGAACTTCGGGACCTTGACCAAAGTCTTTGGGCACCTGAGATTTGTCATGGAAAGCTTTGGGAGGAGGAAAAGGTAAGGGGAGGTTAGCCTTGTTTGTTATGCTTGCAGAGAAAAAGGGGCGTGTCCAACTGTGTGGAAATCCCCATCACTGTGCTCAACCTGTGACATCTCTTTCCTGGGCCCTCCCCTCGGGTATATAACAAAGGTGAGAATCTGCACAACAGATACTACTGGCAACAGGTACTACCAGCAGCAGATGTGCACCTGAGAATAGCCTGGTTGAAAGGATTGTTCTGGATTCTGAAGCAACAATCACTTGAAATACTTCCAGCTTACGGGGACAGCCTCGCAGTGGATTATAAGATAGAAAGCTTTCTGTATTAGGTTATTTCCTGTTTTTGGAGACCTTCCTTCCTCCTCCTGTTAGCATGTCTAAGCAGGTAGGCACAAACCCTAAAAACGATGAAAAAGTAATACAGTAGAAAACTATAAACCAGAATAAATGACATATAACAAATTAATTCAAGGCAGGAAATGTGTTATCGAAAATATGTATTACGTATTTTTCCATGTATGTCAGAATATGCAAATATGTTGAAGTACAAAAGGTATGTATAAAATGATACCACAGTATGTACATGACATTAATAACATACACACATTATATTCCTATAATATTTCTTATATGTCTAATGTTGTAATTCTATGTCTAATATAGTACATGTGCATGTCGCCTTTCAGTAAAGATTTACCCACTAGGCTTACTTTATATTCCAGGAAGCTGTTCTGATGTCGACATCTAATGATCTCAGCAGCATCCTGACCAACGTCAACTGGGCAGTATATCGAAACACTTACCAAAATGGGGAAGCAGAACCTTTGCCAACCCAGCCTACCGTGCCTGGCCTAGTGGTGAATGACCCCGAACAGACATCAGCTAGCACTCAATTCCTGGGCGGTTTACTCGGTAAGAACTATCATTCCTCCAGTGCTGGCATATTGGGATTGTGGGGTGCTCAGCCAAGTAGCTTTGGGTGTGTTTCACTCAGTTCTCAGTTCCGGAGTCACGGTTCTAAATGCTCAACTTTACATTGAGATTTCCTGCTTTCAGTGAACAGATATTTAATTATTAACTTTACAAATACTTAACTTTCCACATTTAATCCACTGTCTCAGGACAATCCAAGTGGTACCAGCTGAGCCCTCATCAGTGGACAAAGCAGCATGTCCTGGAGTGGATGGGGCACCATGTGGACGAAAACGAGTTTGATGCCAGCACGCTGAACCTGGTCGGTTGCTCCATGGATGGCCCCACACTCTGCCAGCTTTCCCACAGCACTCTGCTATCCATGTTTGGCTCATTGGGAGAGAGGCTCTATCATCACCTCCAGGAGCTCAAGACTAAATTTGGTGAGATATATTTCCAGCCTACCGGTTTGAGGTGTAGCCATAGAAACACTGTTACAACAACACGTAGAGAAAAACTGCAATGCTCCATGAAGAGCAGCCAAGGACCATAAACTGAAGCTTGACTTTGCAATATCACAGGCCCAAATCCACAGAACATCAAAATTGACCTTTTCTGTCAGGTGATACGTGTGTGAAGTTGGAAGCACAGTAAAGGAAAGCACAGTCAGGGGCAATGAAGCATGAAATTGGGCCTTTATTAAATCTTTTGGGCCCGGGGTCAAACTTTGTTCTTTACTTTGTTGGCCATCTCGATAATGTGTGCTAATTTCAGGTGCTGAAGACCTGACGGTGGCCTGGGACATGCTTAACGACCTGTGGGAGGACCTGCCTGACTTTCTGAACGTTCACGCTGGAGATGACTACAAACTTTTAAGCACAGTTGTTGTGCATGGTGGTATGTATGACTTCTCCTGCCGTCCATGTCATTCATCCCAAAATGGAAAACATGGCAATGTTTCCAAAAGGCAATATTTCCAAATGTTTTCCCTGGTGACTTTTATAGAGGAGAGAGGTCCTGACCTTTGCAGCCATATAGATGGGTTGAAGACTGTGGGTGATAAGACGCCACTAAGTGACAATGGGTATGAGTCTGGATCCACTCTGTCGGACAGCTGGAATACAAGTAAGTGAGCCTCCTACATCTTCTCTGCGGTTATATCCAGTCCCTGTGTCGACAGGAAGTTGTCTCAAATTTAAAGCAGCTCACCTTTCTGTTTGTCCTGCAGGAATGTTGAGCTTCCCAGTCCCCAGCTCCCCTGAATCTGTTGGAAGTGACTCTGAGTCAGACATGCAGTTCAGTGCAAGTAAGTAGTGTAGCCTTTTGCTTGGACATACTTGAAGTTTGTCTCATGTGAGCATGATACATCTTACAGGTCTATTCTGAGGCACTGAAATAGATTTCAGTCCTAAATGTAATGCTTTTGTTTTATGACAGTGGCTAGGTAATTTGTGGATCCGACCTGATGTTCTGTTTGGTTGTTCCACTGACAGAGGGATTCATCAAGACTGAAAGAGGAGAGCTGAAACCCCACAAGCGAGGCAGAGGGAGACCCAGGAAACTCAGCCGAGGTTCTGGACAAGTGATCGAGACCACTAAAAGCAAACATTGTGAGTTCTTTGTCAGCTACATTAGCATTGTCAGTAATGTACTAATGCTAGCAATGTCAGTTCTCTGGCAATCTTGAAATTTAATTGTTTTACATTAACTCATTTCTACAACAAGACTGCTGTCTTTCCATTAAACAGTGAAACAATTCTATGGATTATGAAGGACTTTAAAAGATTTTCAGAATGCTTGAAATTTAAGAATCATGTTATCTCTGATTTTTAAAAAAATGTTTTAAATGTTATATAATTGTTGATGCTTTCCATTATTTAACCCCAGCACCCAGAGGAGCGCACTTATGGGAATTCATCCGGGACATCCTGATCCACCCTGAACAAAACAACGGCCTGATGAAATGGGAGGACCGGACCGAGGGGGTCTTCAAGTTTCTCAAGTCAGAGGCAGTGGCTCAGCTTTGGGGCCAGAAAAAGAGGAACAGCAGCATGACCTACGAGAAGCTGAGTCGGGCTATGAGGTAAACCGCTTCTCCCAGTGAATCCAGGGGGATCCAAGGGATCTTGTTGGTGGTAGCAGGAAGGCTCCAGGAAGGTCCTTAAAATGCAATCTATTAGGCATTTTATTTTGGAATGGCTTTTCAGTAACTTCGCAGAATTGATGATGTTTTATGGGTTAGCAAAAGCTAGCAATAATATATTGAGGGGAAAGATTACACGAAGCACACTTTAACATAAATTATAATGAATATCATTGTAAGATAATGGGGGGGTTTTGTGTCTGTTTGGCAGGTACTACTATAAGAGAGAGATCTTGGAGAGGGTGGACGGCCGGAGGTTGGTCTACAAATTCGGAAAGAACTCCAGAGGCTGGAAATTAGAGGAGGCAGGAATCTGAGTGGGGGGCAAATTAAGAAACACAGAGGGTCCACCACCATGTCCCTGGGAAGGGACAGTGGAACAGAGGGCACTTCTAAAGACAAAGAGACCCAGCTGCTTGTTGCATCTCCCCGTGTTAGGGGAAGGTCTGGCAGAAAGATGTAAGCCAACATTTTGGCCAAAGTAGGTTGTATGAACCAGTAACGTTGTTATACTTTTAAATTAATATACTCTAACTGGATTTATTTTTAATCAAAAGGGGACGTTTCACAAGGGCACTTGCGTGTCCTCACCTGCTTTTCTGACATGCTTTGCCTGTCCATATCTATGCCATTTGGCATACAGTGATGTCATTCACTTGGTCTTAGGCTTCCCACATACACAAGAGAGTTGTAGGTGAGCAGGTGTCTTAGTCAAAGCTTTGACTAAGACACATGAAGCAGAGCATGAAGCAAATACAATAGCACTTAATGCCTCCGGTAATATGAAGTCTATTTGAATTTGTCTATGTCTACAGGGAGCGTGTATGCCTTCCTCAAAGGGGTGTTTAATTCTCCCTATTGCAGCTACAAATACTGTACATGAAGAGCTGGGAGAATCATATATAATTGATTGTGTTTTTAAAATGATCTACAGAGACTCAGCTGGTCTGTTTTAATATTGTTTTTGTATGTGAGAAATTAATATGAATGTACATTTATAAGATATATGCATAATATGTGTGTAAAATTGCTTTTGTACTGCTTTAAAATATTTTCTAATAAAGAATGCCTAAATGAGAGTTATGCCCGTTTTCTGTGTGCGCAATGCTGATAGCACCTGACATGCCTCTCTAAAGTGGAAATAAATGGAAGCAGAGGATAGCAAAAGGGATCCAAAGCAAAGTGCATGAATTTGCTAAACATCATTACAGTTAAAATGAATTTTGTACCCAAAGGGGATGTCAAAGAAACTTTGTCAGGAATGTACAAAAGACTGAAGGCAGTTCAGATATAGCTTCCATCTCGGTCTTCTCAAGCTTGCCATTTAATTGGCACCCACCTGGAATTTGGTTCTGTAGGGTCTATTGGGCCCTAGGAGGCCCTCGGGCAGGCTGGTATTTACAAGAAAACCTGAGGACAGCTGTGTATTGCTTCAACTGAAACTTTATCCTGTGTGTGCGTAGAAGGCATGGAGTTACTGAGTCTCTACTGAGCCATAAAAACTTTAAAAATAGAAACATTTTGAGTGACTCTTTCCTACATTAAGGCGTAAATGCTAAATAAATAGTATACTATCCTTCAGGAACACCCCCTACCCTTCAGAAAAACCTTGATGGCTTCCTGGCCAAATTCATGGGTTTTCTGTTTACACTGGAGGACTCCTGTAGTCCTTTCTCCCTCTTGATGACCCACTCCCTCTTTTCCAAGTTACCTCTCAAATAGCATCGGATTTACATCAATTTTTAATATAACTAATTATTTCAATTAGTCGAAACTAGTGAACTGGTGAACTAGTGATGTATCCATTATTCACCTTTTGTTGCTGAATATGGAGTAACATCTGAGTATAGGTGATTTCTTGCATTGTTGCTTTATAAGTTTCAATCTGGAACATTGGTCCCAAACTCCCAATCCTCATGTGCTTATGGATCATATAGCTTTTTTCTATACCTAAAATAGCTTCTTATCACACCAGTTGTGATAATTCTGAGGAAACCAGCATACCCTGCAATCTGTGAGCACTGGAGTTGAGACCCCTGCCGTAGAGAGAATGAATGAGTCGAAAAAACTTTTATTATAAAGCAGAAATCACCCAGAATGAATCTACCAGATTTGCAGATTTTCAAGTGATTAACAAAATTCAAAACTTGATACTGTTTTTGTTTCTCACACGACAATTTTTACAGAATTTCCCAGATGACAACATTATTTTTCTAATAATCTGCTTTACCCAGGCTAATAATAGAGGTGGCCTCTGTGTGAGATTTTGGGACAATTTATACATATTTTCAATCTTTGATGGCTTTTTGAATTACATATTTCTTTATATATACCACACAATCATATTCTACTCGGTCACAACTAAACACAATTACACACACACACACACACACACACACACCTCTGATTTGAAACAGTGAAAGACAATCACACCTACCTGCACTCGGCACACCTTACCTGTTGAGCAGCTGTGGTTGGCAGACAGCCAGAATGTAAGACTAGCACGTAGCTTACTGGAAGTGTTGGCGTCTGCTGCCCGTAAGTCCACAGTCTATGGGAGTGGCCAGGATTCTCATTTTTATTATTGCAACCTTCAGACACAGATACCAAGAGACAAAAGAAAATTACACAGGGAAAGGAGAGGCCTTTCAGTCAGGTGGCTGGTTAACCAGACTTAAACTGTTAATGGCCACTATTCTCTCTTCTGTCTCACAGTTTTTCATTTCATTCTCAGTGACAATCTTAACACATTCACAGATAAGTTTTTTTCTCTCAATCATGCAGTCTCCACAAAAACACATTCCAAGCATACGCGTATACACAGCTTCTCACTGCACAACCATCACAAATGAATGATTCAAATTAAATATATATAGTATTCAATATAAAATAAACATATATTCCATCACATAGTGTAATAGACCAACCCAAACCTCATATTGTTAGACAACAAGGTTTATCAGCACTTACATACCTGTTTAACCAGACTGGCATGACTTGCATTTCACATTTTTTACCAAAGCATATCACTTCCATGCCCTTCAATGGGTACTGCAGAAATGTTTCATGTTTATATGTTACATTTGGCCCCACTGATTGACTGGCTAATAGGAGCTTGGTTACTTGCATTAGTCCCATTAGCCGCTAGTTAATTGACTTGACCATTGGATATACTTGTTTGCTGTCTTTAAGATCATGTAGTTGTGTAAATTTATATTAGATAACAAACAGTTACTGTGTGAGATATGAAGCAGGTCCTTGATGAACCAAAATATAGCTTTTTATCGGAGTTGAATCCTAAAGACCAGCCCATCATTTATAGACCACTTTATCGCTGGTGCTTTAAGCTGGAAGCACCTCATGTGTGCCTTTAATGTGTTGTATATTGTTTACAGACGGCGTGGAAGACAACCTCCCCGACAACCCTCCTTCAGGAAACAAGATCTGACAAAACAGAGATTGGTGCCAACCGGTCATTGAGGTGGCACCTGATAAACGCATATTTTCCCTGGGTTATTAAGGCAGTTGGCTGCACGTTCTTAGATACGTGATGATGGTTTATCAGGCTTTTTTTCCAAAACGGTTGTTAAGCAGTTATGGTATTAAGCCTACCAGGTAAATGAAAAGCTAAAAAGAAACTTAGAAAAAGAAGAATATATTAGAATAACATATCTAAGCAACTGACTCAATTTTACCATAAATAAAGCTTGTTTTCACCAATTTATTCCATGTTTATTGCAGTAATGCATAGCCAGTCGTAGTAAAAAAGATTGCTTCATGCATGGGCTACTACTGAATGCAGATAACATGGTTATTTATCATTTTTATGATCGCTGGGGGGATGTTGTAGAATCATTACCATGTGTTAGTCTGGTGGTTCTAACGCAATGAATGTTTGAGCCGCATAGTTCACACTTTAGAATAGGGTAAAGAAGGTTTCAAAACCACAGAGGTAAACTTGAATTTGTTCAGTAGTGACACAGTATATGTTTCAGTGCACATTTTTGTACATTTAAGGTAATATACTAGTGATATACTAGAGTTATTGAGAACATCAGCAATGAAATGTATGCTTTGTCTCATGTCATGCATATAAGTATACAAGTTTTAATCAGCTGTCATAAAGCTGCGTATCAGTAAAGAATAGGTTATGCTCAGCACGGGAGTCCCCTCAAAAGCATTGTATTTTTGCAGCAAAGAACACATGTCAATAAAAGATGTTAGCATCCCTCTAGAATGTTGCTAAACTTCAGGAACTAGAAACTATGACGAACACTCTAATACATCTGAACAAAGGCATGCAAACGTATGACAAAAGCCAAGTCATGAATTAAGCTGGCTCAGAAACCAGTTAATTACATTTATATATATATATATTTATTTTACTGAATGGAATTGCCTTAGGTTAAACAATCTTAATAAGGTTGGGTCATGGGTTTGATTTGGATGTTTGAATGACAGAGCACATATGATGACCTCAGCAGCCAGCCTTGTCACTATGGAAGAACAAAAGGGTCAGAAACACATTATTTCCCATCTGGTTGGTTGGAGAAACCACTTGCACCTTTTCATTTCCTTGTGACTACTGCTGTGAATGATCAAACATTATTGATCAAAAATAAAAAAAACATAAGAACATTTCCAAAGTTTTAAAATATTTGAAATATAGATTTATTTTAGTTTCAGGGAATTCGAAACGATTGTTAATGGAGCCGATAAACAATTGTTTTGGACACATTCCAAATAGAACCAAAAGGAGTTTACTGGCTTTTGTAAGCCA
Organism: Hiodon tergisus; assembly: GCA_025775045.1. Taxonomy (NCBI): domain Eukaryota; kingdom Metazoa; phylum Chordata; class Actinopteri; order Hiodontiformes; family Hiodontidae; genus Hiodon; species Hiodon tergisus. The sequence continues at coordinate 5,584 of JAOVYW010040942.1, read as the reverse complement.
TATGTGAATTTTGTAAATCCCCTGGAATTATATATTGGCAACAAGTGGTCTGCATAATTTATATTATTATATATCTATATATCTATTTAATGCTCTGATGGGAGTTTTATAGTGAATGTCGAAGGCATTGAGAAGGAGCAGTGGGCTGCGGAACTAGCCCCAAAAGGTATACTCATATACATGTAATAGCTGTCCAACATACAGGAAAAGGAGAAAAATATGTCAAACTTTTAGTGCACCCTCATGTGTCAGATTTTTTTACATCCTCATGCCTCAAATCTAAAAATAAGCACGCCTGTTGACCTATTCTGAGGCCAGCATCCAGCTACATTTGGGGGGGGTCACACAAAGATAACTCGACTCAGATGCCTGTGGTTTAGTCGACTAGCGGATAGGCCAGACCCAAGACAACACCGCCCCGCTCATAAGGAATGACCCCCGGGCTTATCACCAGGTACCGTCAGGCATGCCTGAGGCTGGTCGAGTTGACCAAGGTTGTATTGTGAGACTGGGCACAGGATATGTGATTGGGGTTTGCAAGGGGCGAATTCAGAAAATAATATAAGACACTTTAGTTGGAAATGTTTCTTTGAGACAGTGATCAGGCTGACATCAAGTTGTGTACGACTGCTCTCCTCTTAGACAATACTTTTTTCTCATTGAAAAATATTTTGTTGCCTCTCGAAAAGAATCAAGATCATAATTTGTGATCTAACCCTTTACCAGACTTTTCAATAGTTTTCAATGACGAAAATCCAGGAGGGACATACAAACACCCCAGGCTGCAATGAAAAAAACATGATACACTGCGTAGAACTTCAACAGCTGATATAGTCATATAATTTAAACATGAAGGCTCAATTATAAATGTTAAAGTGTTAAATTCTTGTTTTTCTTTAAAAAAAATTCCAGTGTAAAAACAATAAACGTTTTATGACTGGTAAACTTATTAATTAATTAAATGTGGGACAAAAGAAAAAGGAATCTATAATTTCTTTTATCCTATTTTTTAAATGATTGACTATGGTTTTAGACAATTAGAAAATGACACGAAGACATTAAATGTAGGAATTGCAGATAAGTTTATTTCCTATGGGGCTCCTTGGATTTCTGTTAAATATACTCTTACGTAAATGAGAGCGATAGATTTTAATAGTTAATATCTGAAATGAAAGCTTGCTTGCTAAGAATTCAGAAGTCAACCCTTATTATGTGCAAAACCAGCTGATATTACTCTTCTCCTAACCTTCCCCTTTCCCTTTTTTTTTCTTTCTCAGATAAACATAAATATCTCTTTGCACTGTTTAACCAAAGACTTCCATCAACTGAAACCTGTTGTATGGTGATCCCTTGGTGGGTGATCTGGTTACTGTTGTGCAGGTATTGTTAGGCACCCATTGACACTGACTGTTAGGATTAAGCCTCTGTTTTGTGAACAAGTCTCCCCTTTCATTTCCCACCAATCCAATATGGGAGCTGAGGTGACAATATGCCGAGGAACATTTACCACAGAATTCAAAGAATTGCCAGTAACACACAGCACTGTCACTGTCACTGTTTATTCAAACCAAGTTATATAATTTGTTTCATTAAAACACAGGCAACTTTATCCCTCTTTATTTAGTGCCTTATTGTTGTCAGTTGCGTAACATGACGCAAAATCAATTACAGTAAATACAAGTGGCTAAGAACAGTTATATTTTCTCATATATTCTTTTAAATACTGTTTATATACTTTTAAGTAATTCAGTAATTCTTTTATTATTGATGTGATCCCAGTTTCCTTGAACATTTGGTAGCAATTAACTCTGCTTCAATCTACTCTTATGAGAAAACGAGTTCCCATTGATATCTATTGACAAACCAACACCGTCCACAGGCATCAATGGGTAATTCTTACATATTTATTTTATGTGACAAAATATTTAAAAATTAACTCTAGAAAATTCAACAAGATTTTTTCAACTAAAATGGAAAAAAAGAGTTTGAGTTGGGTCTGCTCCCTCCAAACCTAAAGTGAACTACAGCTCTGAAAGAACAATAACAACAAACTAGAGAAGTGGCTACTACTAATATATACTTTTTATTTCATTACACAGTTTCCATTCCAGTAAACCATGATAATTTATTGATAACTTCATGCATTGATAAATGGCCTCATTAATCATTAATTCAATTGTATTATTGTGCTAGATTGATGTTTCCTGCATTTGAAAAACTAACAAAAATGATGCATAAGAAGGTACATAGAAATACATAATAAACCACAAATATTGACTGGTATCAGTTAGCTGTTATTGTATAGATGACATGCTGATGGTGTATAAATAAGTATAAGAGATTTTATAATGTACATAGTCTCTGTAATGCGTTCACTGCTGCCGGTATGGAAGTGATATCTTATAGCAGTAAAATCCCAGAACATGCCTTCCAGCATAGGTCAAAGCTCTGGGTATGAAGTAAGTCCAAAAGGACAGTAACGATCCCAGCTTGGGGGAGCACATCCAATAAAGATCTCATGCCGCATAACTTTTGTTCATAAACCACCCCCGCCACTGGCTGTAAACCCCCACACCTTCTTCATTAGTGCTTCTACTTGTGGTTGTTAAGCCTTCTACCTGTGGCAATTCCAGTGGTTCCCCAGTCCTAAACAGGACCTAAGCTGCACACTGGAGTGTCCTCCTTTGCTCGTTTTTTGGTCTGGGATCCAATGAGACTCACTGTCTTGGGGTAGAGGTACTGAACATGGCTAACCTGTTCACAACAAGTCAATCATCAGGAAGAAGACTTCAATAAGTTTTCTCATAACTGTGCTCACAAAGAATACATTTATTTGTAAAAAGTACAATGCAATGACTGTACATGCATTCAAAACAAAATAAACTAAATTGAATAAACCCAGTTTCCTTCCCCAGGCATATGTGTGACACTCTAGGACCGCCAACCCCTGCTGTCAGCACCCTGGCCATTTACTGGCATATCTGGGTGATAGCTGTCATTGGCCCTTTAACCCCCAGTGAGAAGTCTGTAATGCACCTAGGGTGACCACACAGGTAATGAGACAAGAGAAAACCACACTCAATAGAACTACACACAATTATTTTAAGCATGTGGCAAGCAAAGGCACTAGTAAAACAAGAGAGCCCAATGCCATAATACACAGGTAAACCAGTTCCCTGGAGGGTGGTTATCCACACTGCGGTCCCCCAAGTTCCTGGTACAATCACCTTCTGTACTCTGGTGGTTTGTCAGGCTGCTGGTGTCTCAGCCCGTCTCAGTCTATAAAGCAACATGCCACCCGCCCTACAGGAGACTCTGCTTAGCCAACTCACCCACAGAATGCAATGTTGTTATGGATTTACATCCCTTAACCACAGGATGGAAATTTGTGTATCTGGCAGTTTTGTGGAAATAAAGCACCTTCTCTCTGCTCATAATTCCAATAACAAACACAAATAAAACACAACACAAATGATGGGTAATCAGAATCATGGTTCCCTGAAATATGAATATTAATCACCACTAAAAGTTAAAGGAAATTTCCCTTTATTTGGGCTGCTTGCTTCGCGGCAAGTGGAAAGCACTACCAAGAAGTGAACTATTTGTGTGTCCATCGGGTTCTTCTGATCCTGACTGGCCCCTAGTAGACACTAGTGTGATGCTGCAAGGGAGGTAGAAAGATCTTAGAGTACTTCCTGGTAATTAAAAATGCCTGTGATCCAGCCAGAATGTTTCTCAGGTCTGCTAAGTAAGACAGAGTTGGATGCTGTTTGTGACTGACATGATGTCAGTGAGCAATAGTGTGGAATGCTCCACTTACATAATCGATCATTTGGATGGCTGTGAATGCTTTAAACACCCTAAAGCACCTACATTTCCTCTGAAGAATACTAAAGTGGCCCACCAGAGGAACCTTGCCAAGATTGGAAGTTTAAACTACATGAAAAGGACAGGAGCCAATCCATTGATAGTGTGTATCACCATCCCTTGATACACAGAGACTACAATTTCTATTACTCTCGATCTTAAGCACACCGTTGTTCCAGGAACTTCCACCGGCATGGTCGTCATCATACAGACCTTGCAGGTACATCTGGCATACAATCTGGGTAGAGAAACAACCTATGCTGGTCAAAGCAAGCTGGCTGATGCCAAAGGACATGATTTGTGATAAGGTGAGTGCCAGAACTGTTATTTCAGCCCCCGGCCACACTCCTTAGCATGTACTAGCCATATTATCTGTCTTTCCCCTAAACTTCGGCTTTTCGTCGTAAGAACTGTACCATAATACCTAAGACTGAGTGTTGTCAGTAATGTGGTTTGAAATATTCTATTAGTTAGCCTAACTGTATAAACTGCCCAGATGTTTACAGCATAGCCCAATCTTGCTTGAACTTCCCAGATGTCTACAGCCCCATAGACTGCAAAAATCTTATAAGCCTACCAATTTCTAATGAAGTTTTGACATGCTATAGACTGTTTAATTGACATTTTGGACTGGTTTGCTTAAGCCCCATCCAAAAAGGGCCTAAGGACTACAACAGACTACATCTCAAAAAACTATGTCTCCCTTTCCGGCAATCAAGAAGTGACATCAGACATTCACCCAAGCCGCTTTTTTTCAAACTCAAGCAGTCATTCACAAATAACTAGAACCATGCCATGGTTAAAACCAATAAGCAGCTATCCCATCTTCCTCTCCTACTTGCAGTCCATTTGCAAAAGCTACAAAGACATTGCTGACAAAAGCTCTGCAAAGTCTCAGCATTCTACGCCTCTCTGCATAGATATCCTTGATCAGGTCAGGATGGTGAGACCCCACAGCTGGCCACCGTAGTGGTCGGCTGGACAAAAGAAAAAAAAACTCAGCTGTGGCAGACACTCAAAACATACAACATGCAACCCAAAAATCATGCCTGTGCCTGTGCCTTAGCTGATAGATTATCCGACCGGCCAAGGACACTGGGGAGAATAAAATAACATAAAGGAAGACACCACTCACAAACACGTGATGGGCGGCAGCCTGGGAGGAATGGTCGCGTTAGCCCCCTTGCCCTGTTTGCCAGTGTTCATGAAAAAACGGAAACTATGACGAAAAAAATTTTTCACCGCTATTTCAGTGACTCCCAGTAACCAATCCTTTCTTGTCCTCTACCTAGCTTTTTGCAATTAGGTCATGGGATTCAATTATCAGTTGTTCATATTCATATAAACACAGGTTGCCTATGAATGGGTCAGTAGGAAAGGTGTGTGTGGAGCACAAAAGGGGAGAATTTATATTATTTGTCATCTAGGTCTCAAAGGCCTAATTCTAACTTTAACATAAGATCCAAATAATATTTTGAATTCACATTGAAATTCAATTGGTTTAATGTCTTAACTCATAAAACACCAACAGGTTTGGTGTTGGGCCCCCTTCTATTCTCTTTGTATATGCTACCCCTTGGTGATATCTTTTTGATACATTAGCCAAAATAACCAAAACTCAAGGAATAGATAACCTGAGACTGTATCATAGCAGCAAGGACTTTATGCAGTTCTTCAGTGAGAAGATTGAAGAAATTAGAACTGAGATAAGAGCGAT
>JAOVYW010040903.1:0-26447 GCA_025775045.1 Hiodon tergisus | reverse complement strand
GGCTGAGTTGCTGTGGTTCCTAAATGCTTCCACTTTGCAATAATACCACTTACAGTTGATTGTGGAATATCTAGGAGATATTGCATTAAGTCACAAACTGACTTAATGCAACGGTGGCATCCTATCACAGTATCACGCTCAAATTTAGTGAGCTCTTTAGAACGACCCATTCTTTCACAAATGTTTGTAAAGGCGGACTGCATGGCTAGGTTCTTGATTTTATACACCTGTGGCAATGGGACTGAATGAAACACCTGAATTCAATGATTAAGAGGTGTGGCCCTCATGTGTATATTATCAATAATCAGCATACATGTTACAGATACACGTAATTTAATTTGCCATTTACAAAAGATGCCTCTATACAGAAATTTCAAATACATGACTGACATCTTATGATATGTACCTTACATAGCCCAAATGTTACCTACATTTTGCATTTCCTATGATACTGATACATGTGGGATATTAATATTTCCTGTATTATGGAAAAGAGCTAAAGACTTTTAGTAATAAAGTAGTGTTTCGAAATACATACAGTAGTTGTTATAGCAGAAGCAGTATAACCCGCAAACATGATTAAATAAAATAAAAACTGAAAATCTGCTCCCTTTGTTCTTAGCATTTGCAGTCTGCTATTTCGCTAATAGATTTATAATGGATCATTGCTATAAACATTGTATTGTGGGAATTGTGAACACGCTCGCTACGGACAGTGACGGCGCTCTATGGAATCAAAAACAGGAGTACAAATAGTTCCTTGAGCTAGAAACAAACTATCTGTCACATAATCAGGTTTGCTCCTTTTAACACAAATTTATGAATTACCTAATTAACTCTATTACACATATTTTTTTAGTTTTGTTAAACAGTCATCAGAAAACCATTTACTTTCACTAATTACACACACACCACATTATTAGTTAAACCACCCAATTCCATGGAACTGAATGTACTATCAGGGACAGCATTCCATATTTAGATTGTTTTTTTTTAAAGACGGTATTCAGGTGCTTAGTGTGCTAATCTGAGGTATTATAGGCAAGACAAAGGACCACATTTTTTGTTGTAAAATAATTCTCTAAAGCAGAGATGCTTTCAAAAATAATTAAGTGAAGTTTGTAAATATGATCAGGTTTTACTGGAATAATATAATATATAATTAAAACAGAGACAGTAGGAACGTTGAAATAAACACTAATTTTCAGTAATTTAAATCCGGGTTTAATAAAAGGACAGTCAGCCGTAGAAACACACATTATTATTTGAGGGCTAATGAAGCAACCTTGGGTGTTGAACAGTGGATGGGTCTTTATTAATATCCAAACGGAATGTCTCAAATACAAACGGATTGCTTGGATAAACGGAATAATCTGTGAACTTTTACACACCAGATGGTCTTCATGACATTTCCCCCAGTTTTTCCTTAATGAGAAGATGGACCATTATCCCTTAAAAATATACACATTTATTTGTTTTGTCAACATAAGAATCCCAACAAAGTCAATTTGTTATGATTTGTCTTGATATTACAGGTATGATCTTACTTACCAAGTGTCAACCACAGCAATTTAAAACAAAAACCTGGACACATAGGCAACTTTTCATAAAGTAACATTAAGTACAAAAAGCAGATCTGAAAATAGTAAGTAAAAAACAAAACTTTTTTCTTTTTGTAAGAAAACAATGCACTTCTGAGTTTTGCAGCTTAGCTCATTAGCCAGCCAAGGGGCAAAATTATACTTGAAGATTGGCAAATTCATCTGCTTGAACCAGCCTTGGGTTTACAGGTACAGCAGAGTGAATAGCAAATGGCCTGCCTTTCTTTAAACCGTGTCAGTCGTTTTGACGTCAGTCTGTAAAAGAATATTTCGTTATAGTGGTGCATAAATTGGCGAAGTATCGATTATTGCATGTCAATCCATAAACTACGGTACTTTCAAATGTCGCTCTGGTTAAGAGCGACTGCTATATGACTAAAATGTAAAATTTAATAAACAAATATTTCTGCATATGTTCACTCTTTGATACTACAATGAACTAAAAAATCTATAAAATAATAATTAAAAAAAGCAAATAATAAATAAATAAATAAATGCATTTTAAAAACGCATATTACCAACATCGTTGTTTGGGATAAACAGCCCCCCCCCCCCCCTTCCAGATCTGTTAATGGGATAAGGCCAAGCAAGAAGACTAAGTCCGGCTCCATACTGTATGGGAAGGGTTGGTCTCTGGCCTACCCGGGGCTGGGGAGCTAAAGGCACTATTGAAACCAGGAGCAGCACAGGAGCAGCACTGTCCATACTGAGCCCCGTTGCAGGCTGTGTTGAGACCACTGCCCGTTCTTCGCCCGGACTCCTGGAACACAAAGTGTGGAAAGGAAATAAAACAATGATGACACAGCAGAGCTTCATGGCATTTTTCTTCAGGCACAATAGCAGGAATTTTTGTATAAATGGTACATTTTGGCGTATGGGATATACAACGATGTTGAGGAAATGCTTTTTTTCAAGTTTAGTATGACAAAACCAAAAACCTAGTAAACATTTTCTGCCATGCCATACCTTTTAAAAACATTGAAATTATATGCAAATAGTATTTACCACAACAAGAGTCTTATTAACCATTAATTGTAAATGAATGTTCATCTTAAACAATAAAAATAATATGTTTTTACTCTATTTTTCACATTAAAGGAATATGTGTGAATTTTTTTGCTCTTCCATGTTTGACAAAGGCTTTATAAGTCTTTATAAATGTAATTGTCAATGTGGCTTAGGCAGTAAAAATGCCTACCTGAGGAAGTGAGCACTTTTATCTGGGCACTGGCTATGCCTTCACCCCCCTCGCTGATTGCTCGCACCTCAATGATGTAGGTGCCCCCCTCCATAAGTGCCAAAACAGCAGAGGGGTTGTGGGTCTCAATGACTCGTCCGTGGCTCCGCCCTTCTTGACGCAGTGAAACCTGAATCACCAAACAAAGACTGTGTTTATCAACACTGCGCGTCCATTGAAGCGTATTCATGACCGTAAAACAGAGAATAACCCCGCTAAAAGGCAAAGCTTTAACACAATAGGGCTACCACTCAATTTATTTTCAGATTTTAAAAAGTTTAATTGAATGAACTGTAGAACTGTAAAACTTTTAACCTAAATAAAACAACATTTTTTTTTTTTTAAATCAAGGCACATTTAATTAATTACTTTAAATTAATTCTATGTCTATTATTTAAGGAAAACTATTATTAAAACAAAACAAAACTATTGTTGATTTATAAAAGAAACAACATAATAATGACTATTTATTAATAACAGATGGCCAACACATAAATATGTATTTAATGGCATTCATAGTGGAAACAATCTTATCATAGAGGCTTCTGACAGTTTTGACAGAATTTGTTTTTTTCCCCCTTCTGTTGGATTGGCAGTTAAAAAAGGAACAAAACTGGACTAGATGAGCTTACCTTGTATCCTGTTACACGAGACTCGTTGTCTAGTGATTGTACTGGCTCCCACTCCAATGACACGTTTCCTCCCTCCTGAATCCACATGAGATTGCTAGGAGGTTGACTAGGAGCTTAGTGAAGGCAAAATGGTCAACAAAATAAGGTAGGGTTCCCATAATAAGCTTGGTCTTAATCAGTAACAATTAAGATTCATATTTTAAACAGTTGAGTTTTCTCACCTGACAAATAACGCTTTGCTATAACGCAATATGCTTGCATTCAATTAAATTATTTGGAATCTGGAAATTTGGGAAATTTTAAATGGGAAAAATGACCAGGACTCACGAGATTTCTTGGTCTTGATGCGGACAACGTCACTAGCAGGACCCAAACCTATGTTGTTATAGCCTTTCACTGTAATGTGGTATATAGTGTTCCCCTCAAGGCCAGTTAGGCAGATGGAGGTCTCGTTTCCAGGTGTTTTCATCTTCTGTCCTGTTTCTTCCTGCTCCATATCTTTCCAGTAGTTAACCTGACACAAATAAAGAACTACTCAAACAGTCCTCCCTATTAGACTGACCTAGATTACTAAAAAAGTCTTGTTAAAAAATATAAATTTCCAAGTTACACTGCTCTTTGAAATGTGCAATATTTATGACTATATCCGAACCTGATGGTCAAGTGAATAAAAAAAATAAAAACAATAATTATAATTCTTGAAAATATGAGGGGAAAATATAAAAATGTCAGTTCTCAAATGCATTTGTATCTGGAATTAATGTCATCCAACTTGTAAAAGCTTTGCAGGCTAAATATAACACAAAACAATTAAGGGAAGATTTGGTTACTGATAAACGCTATTTGGTTTATGTAGCATGACATTAATGCCCCCATTTCAGAGGAAACACATAATCAGCCACTCAAGTGTACATAAATAGGGTACCACCTCTCCTACCTCGTATCCACAGGGGCTACCAGGCCCAGGCTTAGGGGGTCTCCATGCTACTTGAATCTCAGAAGAGGACAAGCTGACAGCTTTCACTTCAGAGGGGGGCTCCCTGGGCTCTAAATAATGTAATAGACATAATGAAGTTGCAAGCCTCCGGCCTTTTAGTACTTGTTCTAAAGGAGGAACAAGCCTAACAAGGGAAAAGTGTGAGATCTAGAGGAGAAACAATTGTAACAATTAGGGAATAGAGATGTTAGATGTAAAAATGTTCCCCTAGGAAACTGTATTTTAACTAATTAACTATTAGAACGGAATGAATTAAAAGTCATCAACTAGTGGTGCTCACCTCCTTCGGCGGAATATACCATCACCACATTGCTGAAGGGCCCATCTCCCTTATTGTTGTAGACTCCAACCTTTACTTCGAAGGGGGTTAGTGGGGGAAAGGTCTCATCCCGGTACTTGAAGGTTGTAGAATCAGCTGATGTCACCATCTTCTCCTTCCACCCTCTTGTCCCATTGGCTCGGAAAGCAACAATGTACCCAAAGCCTTCTCCATTCTGGAACTCCTCTGACATTGGCTGAAGTTAAGAAGACATCAAATATAATGAAAAGCTTTGTTATGTTAGCTTTGATTCTACAAACGGTTCGACAAAGTTGACTGTCATCTGTCTGCAGTAAAATTGATTTACATTAACTCAGAATGAATACACCTGTCTTTGTAAGGGTCCTCACTTTCAACTAAGGAGCTTTCAAAACAGCTCAGGAAAGGGCACAATAAATTATACCTTTGAGAACTATTGAGTTAATCCTTAAGAAGGCTAAGACCAGGTAATTCCTCCAAGCTGAGCAACCAGTTTAGGATGACAGAGATATGAGTAAATGTCAATAAGTCAAGTATATCCCAACTAGCCTTTGTGGTAGAGAAGTAAGTCACTTCAAGAAAAATAAGTTAGACCTGTATGGGGTTTGTGAAAGTAATTTTGATTTGCACGACAAATAAGTAGAAAAAGTATTAATGCCAGACAAGTAAAAAAAAACTTTCTGATGTAATTGCACAATGTTACTTTTGGTGCCAACCTAAAACTGCACACCACCTAGTCAACACCATCCCTACTGTCACGCATAGTGATGGCAGAATCTTGTGATGGAGATTGTTGCTGGTCCTGGGATTGCTAAAAGAGGTGAGGCTGCAAGATGGCTTGAACACATGCTCCACTTTTAAAGTATATAAAAGTAATTAATTAGTGAAGAGTGAAATTAAATAAAAATCTGTGCAGCAGGTGCAAAATCTTGGGTAAATTTAATAAAGTTAAACACCTGTACATGCTCTTTTTGGCAGCAAATCTCTCTGTCATACGATAATTTGAGTGGCTTCTGAGGGCTTCAGAATAATAGCTGTTCCCCAATGGCATCACACAAATTAACATGCTCAGTAGATGAGTTTTACTGTGAGAGGAAGTGTAATTTACATCAAACTCTGCCCAGAGGAGTAGCCGCACTGTCCAATTAACTTAGGAGAATGTTCCTCCAAAGATATTAGTTGCAATCATGTTCAAATTACTAAAGCAGCCTGGGTATTTTAGTGAGTGGGCTGCAGACCCTGCTCTCTAAAATCCCTGGTTGAGCTGCAAAATGGTGTGGAACATATACGTATTTTTTTATTTTTGGGAGTGAAGGGAAGCAAGGATAATGAAGGTCATAAGTCTGAGGGAAATCGTACCCTAGACGGCAGTAAACCAGCTGGTTTGTGTGGCGGCCCTATAATAGACTACTTCTCAAAAAAACAGCCTCTCATTACTGATGGTAATGAGATGGACAAGTGAATCTGAACAGTGCTTACTCATTCATCTTTCTTAATAATGAGAGACCGGCAGAGCGGCCCTTCTGACAACAGTCCTGGGATGATTGGCAAGGCAGCATGGCCGTACGCTCACATGTTCTGACTGCCAAGGAGCTCACATTCTTGCACCGTCTCCTTCAATATTAATCTCCATTGATCAAAAATGTACCGCTGACTTATTCCACCACTCCATTTCCCTGGGATGAGACCAAATGGCTTGAGAATGAATGATAATAAATGGAAAAGTGTGTGAGTGTGAGGAGGGGGAGGAGTAGGTTAAACCTGAACAATTTCCACACAACACACAGACACAGGCCAATACAGGAGTGTAGCTAGGAGTTTTAGTGAGGCAGAAAAGTGCTGCAAAGCATTGAGAACTGCAGAAAAAAAGAAGAAAAGCATTTCAGAAAAATGAAGAAAAACAAATTTATTATTTATTTATTATAATAAATTAAATATTAATATTACTCATATTATTTCTACTCTCAACAATCAAAACCATTAATTAAAGCCACATGTGATTGAGTCTCTCTACATTTAGCAGCACATTATACAGGATTAATTATACCCTTTTCCACAAACACTGTAACATGAGAGGTGTGTTTGTTTTTAATATCCTGGGGATCAGTATAAGTCATTTCCTTTCCACAATTCAACCCAGCAATGAAGAAACTTTACTGCATTCCCTCACATACATATACATATAGTAACATGTATCTTTAAAACAACACAAAAATATCAATGTATATATTTATATGAAAGTTTGGCTTGTTTGGCTTTAAAAAAACACTGCAGATTTAATAAATTAATATTTCTTCAAATACAAATAGGATCAATGCTTATACAGCATTAAAAAATGCTAAATTTACAGTGCAGATTTTATGTCATTTAAATTAAAATGCCTAGAAGATAATCACTCTGATTAAACCTGGTAAGCGTAAGGACTGCTTGCCTGGTAATGCAGTATAAGTCATTTCCTTTCCACAATTCAACCCAGCAATGAAGAAACTTTACTGCATTCCCTCACTGTTATTAAATTATACATATATTGTAAAAATAGTTTAATCATAACATTTACATATGTGCCCATGCTATAAATCCAAATTTTTACATTCACTGCAATGTTTTAGTACTCTTCTCTGACCTGACTCTCTGGGTGTGTGTGTTACAGCCGTTAGGGATACACTCAGGCCAGCACAATACAGAGGGTACACACTCAGAGAACGCTACTTCACTAAACTCCAGCACCACTAACCTCATGGCACTGCTGGGTCTCCTGGTTTAGCAACATACTCGAACATGGCTCTCTATGGTTACTAGTGTCTTACCTCCCATGATATCACCAACTCGTGCCTCCGGCCATTTCCTCCACTGACATTGACTGGTGCCACCGATGGAACTGGAAGAAACCCATGGCAACACCATTAAACATCTTTCTGATACACACAATATGACAAAAACTGCTAAAATTGGAAACCAATTGACACCATCAGTGTTCATCATCAGATGAACTGACAGATTACCTTAATTCCCTTAAAAAAGAAAAACAAATAAAAAATAATATTGCAGAAAACTTTAGTTTTTCTTTAATACTGTACATTTTTATAGAAAGGGTAAGAGATGTGGGAAAGAAAACTGCATTGTGCCAGAGTGTACTATAGACTTGGTTAATGTTAGATAGCATGTACCTATGGGATTATAGCATTATAATCCCAACGGACAGGAAACGGAGAGCTTTTGTTATTCGTACTGTTTGAGACATATTGTGATCTTAGTGTTCTGACTTCTTTAGACTACACCATAACTACATCACATAAATAATTCAGGACAACAAAAATGAATGCAATGCCAGCAGGTCAGTGTCAAACAATGGGCTTGAAGCAACTCAAGTCCACTACCATGCAAGTGATTTTTTTAAACGTATAATGTTTACTTAGCCCTTGTGGTTTCCACTTAAATCTAAGGCTGAGACCAAATCAAAGCTTTGGCAACCCACTAATCACACTTTATATAATTATAACTATTAGCTTTTTCTTTTTATGTGTACAAAAAAATCACATACTTACAACAAAACGAAAACACTATTGAATACAATTTTATTAAATGTAATTAATGGGTTGACAAAGTTTTGATTTGGTCGCTGCATAAAATGCAAAATAAAGTCACAAGTGGCTCGGGAATGTAATCAAACTGTCCCTTGAAGTGGTTTAATTAAACTATGTATTTGACCTTTTGACCTTCTAGATAGCCAAATGTTTCACAACAGTACGAGAAATGTACGAGAAATACTTCTTACTTATTTTTCTTTGATTGGTATTTACAGCTTTTGAAATGTTACTGCCGTCTTGCTTTCGATGCCTAAATTTAAATATTTTTTGGTCAAAATGATTTCTGAGCCCTGGGTGGTTCAGTTCTCCCCCCAGACATGGACTAAGCCTATTGTCCTTAATTTGCTCAAATCCACATAACATAATTTGCTATTCATGGCCAGAAAAACCCTGTGATGGCGCACAATTGGCTAAGGGCCGCCTGACTGGGTTTGGAAGGGAACCATCAGTGCTTCTCCTGGCTTGTCACTAACCAGCATCTCTTGTCAGTCTTCTTGGCACCTATAGCCTTTCAGTGCAGTTGAAAGGGTTCTGAGCCATCCCCCAGTTGGCAATTCCAAATTGGAGAGAAATAATTGTGATTCTTGTTTTTGTTTTTTTAACAGACTGATTTGAAAACCCCTTGGCAAAATAATTATTTGAATATAGATGAATTAAACTCTTCCCAGTTGTGCTATTTTATGAAAACATCTACGCAAAAAAAAAATTCACAATTTTTAATAATGCTTCATACCAGCTTCCTTAGTCTTGACCATCCTGGAAGGGAAACTGGGGTCTCCAGTCCCAATGGCATTGCTGGCCACCACTCGGAATTCATACTCCACCCAAGGATTTAACTCCACAGCCATTGCAGATTCCATATCCCCTGTCACTGGCTCTGGGTCTGAGAAAGAATAATTTTGCTAGAGTCACTTTCAGTTTGAAAAAGAGATTAAAGTATAAATATCACAAATACTACTAAATACTATATCAAATATTATTTGATGTAATTTAAGGAATGCTTCTTGAAACTGGCTGTAGGTTGAATTTCAATAAATTCATGTATACTGAGCTTCAATATATACATCTTTTAAACACCATGCCTGTAAAGGGACACAAAGACACAAAACAAACATGACTCACATTCTGTAAAAACCACCAAACGGTAAAGGTTTGTTGGTTGAAGGGTTGTTACTCTGGGTGTCATGTTTTCCCTTTGCCACAAGACGCCCCAAGTTTGCATCATCTACCCACTTATTTGCCATATTTTTTCAAGTCTAGACATCAAAATCAAGCCCTTCTGCCAGCTGTCCAGTTCAGCTAGGGATGTATATGCTACAGAAACTAGTTGCATTAAAAGAAGATGCGTCTCAGTTACAGTCTGATTTTGTGTCTGTTCACTGTTTAGCATGGTGAGGGCACATTGAAAAACAGGAAAACAGATTATTTAATCATGGGTGGGATCCTTTTGCCTCTACAGCCATGAGTTTTAGAAGAATGAGACAGACAAGCTGCCCTATATCCAGAGTCTGAAAATATCCAAGTATTTGTATTGCCTATTGTTCCTCTTTCAACGGTCAAGGAGTGAATTTTCTGTTAAATATTAATTGGATAATTGTATTGTTTGTAACAGTTTACAGCTGTCAGTTTGCAGTTAGGACACCATGAAGTTCAGGAAAGAACTTAAGGAGCTTAAGACATAGCTGGCCAATATCCAGAGTGAAGATATTCTGCTGATTGGGATCAAACTCCAGAGAGCTCAACCATCATCAAATGGTAGGCCTAAGCATTTAAAATTCATTATTTCAGACTTGCAACTGGTTTAGCAGTATACACATATTTGCGATCATTCCCCTCCCCAATACCACCACCCCAGCCTGCTCAAATTTTGAATGCAATAGTCATCCCTGAGTAATGAATACAGTTAAACCATTGGTGTAACCGGATGTTCTGAAACAGCTATGACCTTGAGACTCTAATTAAGCCACGGAAACAAACAGATGTGCTAAACAAATTTGAAAATGATCTGAGGAGATGATAACAGCAAAAATGAAAACATTCACTGCAATAACTCTGACGATGAGTTTTCCCAGACTTTGTTGGATAAAAAAACTACAATTTTGCTTATACTAAAATGATAAACATAGATATTTTTGGCGCCAGCAAATGTCTTCCTCAAGATAATCCTAAACACAACTGTTTGGCCACTTCTGTTATGCAGTAATGCTTTTGCCAATTTCACAGTGCTTTTAAGAAAATAATACTGCCTTTAAAAGGTTAAAGTAAGCTTTGAACAGCACCTCTAGCAAAATGTGTTATGGATTATATTCTTGCACCAGTGACCTCATACTGGTTAGCTCAGCTGAAATTGAGATGAACATTAGAGACAGAAGTTGTAGTCTTGCCTTTTCCCATGCAGGGCCTCAAGGCCACGCTTTTAACTGTATTGATTACCTGTTCTTACAGTCTGCCATCCTAATGAAAAGGGGCTCCTCGCCTGCAGGATGTAGGTGGTGATAGGACTATGGTTGTCCAATCCAGGACTC
Organism: Hiodon tergisus; assembly: GCA_025775045.1. Classification (NCBI taxonomy): domain Eukaryota; kingdom Metazoa; phylum Chordata; class Actinopteri; order Hiodontiformes; family Hiodontidae; genus Hiodon; species Hiodon tergisus. The sequence continues at coordinate 15,570 of JAOVYW010040903.1, read as the reverse complement.
CAGGACAGCGTGGCTGTGGTGTCTGTTATTTCCTCCACTATGACAATCCCAGGTGACCCTGGGGGACCTGAATGGAAAAAAAACAAACACAATTCTCACTCTCTGCTGCCACTGAGGCAAAGGTTGGCTGCATATCAAGTCTATGGCTGAGATAAATTTAAAACGAATCATAATTTACATAACTGTTTTTAATAGTGCTTTCTTTTTATGAGTAGAACAAATAAGATACTTACAAAACATGAAACACTATTTTACAAAGTGCAATTAGTAGGTTGTCAAAAAAACAGTATATTAGTGAAGTGTTAAATACATATATTTTTGCCTGTTTTATTGACATTAATCATTTTCAGTAAATGTGTGCAATCATAATGTGTATGGTATAGTTTAATTGTAAGTAAACAGCAGAAATCCATTTTGCTAAATCCATAAGTTTTTATTACTTGCTATAATTATTTTGCCGAGAATACAATCTTGATTAAATAGTACATGCCAAGTAGTATACCAACTGTGGATCGTTAAAGTATGGCAGGACCTTTGACAGTCTGAGACTGCTTGGCATATGTTTAATTCAGTCTTTAAAAATCAGAGAAATCTTCTTCTGCCGGGAGCTATAAATAAGACACAGACAGCTGGTACACCTAATGAAACCAATGTTCCATGAATGTCGGAAAGGTGAGGACGTTTGCATTTGAGGGAATTCATATCTACCATATGTCACTATGGGAACAGGAAAGGGGCCGTTCTTTAAGTTTCATGTCTGTGTTAAACATTATAAATCATGTCAATAAGTCTCAAAAAAGTTAATTGTTTTCTATATTTGATCCATATAGTCAACTAATTGCAGGTAAATGAAAAATGTATAGATATAGATCTCCGTGGGTACTATATGGAATAAATTGGTCCGCCTTCATGTCTTAACATGAAACAAAGCAACAATATGGATTTCTGGAGAGTTTGTTTTGAATTAAAAAACTTAAAAAAATGAATTTAAAGGGAGCTAATTTTGTCAGATATTTAACATAAAGTCCCCCAACGATAGAAGAACACAGTCTATAGCTTCCTGAGCCACTGAGCACTCACCTCGGACAAGCAGTTCAGCCTCTGCATACGCTGTTTCAGCACTGGTCTGGGCCTGGCAGCCATACTTCCCAGCATGCCTCAAGAGGATGTTCCTAATCATCAAATCTGTGGCAGAAGACTGCTGCAAGATGAGAGGAAGTGCAGAAAAAAAAGACTACCAGCATTGGCTTTTAAATTACACAATATGTAAACCATCCAGCTTATTCAACTTCAAGGAATCGTGTGCAGTTCAGATAGCTTCTTCTCTGTTTTCCCCTTGTGTTTCTGCTTCTGGCAAAATGGGAGCTAGTTAAATGTTTACGACCAACTGCTTCGCCGGACAGCTTATTTTAAACATTTTAATACATCAATCAGAATTGAGATTCAGAATTGAATTCAGTCTTTGATGTTTTTGCTACCGAACATTGTGATTGTGGGTTGAGGTGACATATCTTTCTTTCACTAACAAAAAACTTAAATTAGACAAAATATAAAAAATACACTTTAACAAAACACACAAGCCTAACCTTCCAGCACTAAAAATACTAGTACAAAGAATGATGCCAATAATTTATATAAGCTCACAAGGGCTTGTGTTGTTGACAACAGTTCAGTTTACCTTCTGTAATTCATATTTCATGAGGCAATACTCTCCAGCTCTCCAGGACTAGGCTAACCCTGCTGAAGCTCGTTTGTTTCAGTGTGTGCCTGCACTTATGCCTGGAAACTCTTTGCTACCTATATTGTGACACGATGGCTTTGACTTGGCCCAGCCTCAAATTCATTTTAATGAATCCTTAATTTTTGGACTCGTTTACTTTTAACTCTTCCACCACAAAAACTGCCACACATTAGAGTCAGGTAACTCAGGTAACTAAGGCCACAGAGCTGGCAATTCTATTTCATAATGCTAGCCAAACTGCATCTTTGTACTGGAAAATTACAATATACCAGTAGTGTTACACCAGAGTATAAGTAGTTTATTACTGTTTTATCAGTAACTCCACCCCCCACAGTGTATTGAAGGACACTTTATACCCTAAACAACAAAGGCCAGATTGACACAGCAAGGGGCCATTCAACGTTATAATAGAAATTCAACCTGCAAACACATAAATTGAGTATAAGCAACAACACTAATTAACAAATAGTAGATAATCATTAAAAAAACTATAACTATAGCAAGCTAGAGCAGGGAATCATTTGAAATACGGGGGAAGAATACTATTTTTCATAACTTTCAAATACATGTTTGTATAACATAAAAGACATTGACATTTGCCCAGTTTTCTATCATAATTAATTTTTTTGAGTTCCTGTTTGTACATTTCTTGTAGATATTCATATCAAAATCAAAATAATGATTGCATCCTTTGGAAAGGAAACAGAGTACAGTTTTTTCTCTCTTCATTATCGGATGGAATTACAGGCTCCGCGTCTTAACTTGCTATGTTGCGGTTGCAGTTCAAAAGAATTAGGAAGCTTAGATGCAGATGGCTAATAGGCTTTTATATGTTTATTTAATTGCTGGACACTTTCTGAATGGGGCTTATTTCCCAAAGCAATGCAAGCTGGATTATCATGAAAGGTTTCAATAAACGGCATTCACATAATCAGCTTGCTCTCTAAACTGAATCAATGTCACTACAGGTTACCCATTAAAAATATTTAATTCACATAGTTTTACACTAATATATTCCACAACAGGTAGAGCTTTCCATGTTTTCCCTCTGATACGATCATCTTCTTTCAATTTCTTTTCATTAGTTTCTCCAAATAATTGGCCTGAACTGCAAAACCCCTGTGTAGACACACACATACAGTCATGGACAAATAACAAATAACTATTTTAAACATACCCAATTCAGAATTCACATTCAGAATTGCAATAGGGAAATGATCAATGATTTATCCATCTAAGCTGAGATGGGACTCACTGGTCTAATGTACTCGAAATGTCCCCCGTCTTGCTGGAAGTTGAGATGCTGGTGGTTCAGCAGCCACAGGAAAGTAATATCCAATGAAGGGTCATGAAATGCCTTGCAGCTTAGGACCACACTCTCCCCAACCGTCACTTCCACCCTCGCTGAGCTCAAATCCAAGCGCATGGCATCTAAAACCACAAAGTAAACCCCCCCCCCCCATTTACACTCATGGCAACAGTCCTTAAAGCTGTGCTTACAACACCGTGGGCACTATTGTCTTAACAAATGTGTTAATTACTTTTTTGCATCCTATAGTTATGCTCGTGAATGTACTCAAAGTTGCCTAGCCGATTAGATATAATTATAACCAACAAATCAAACCTAAGTAGAGTAGAGAAGTGTGTAACGATGCCTTAACTAGCATACTGATGGTGCACTGAAAATTGTGCTCTCCTGGTCATAGTCAGCTAATGACATGAGCAGGATTTGAACCTGCACCTTTACTTAGAAGCTACTTCCAAAGCAAATATCATCAGCTATCACATGACATAACTTTTATTACAACTTTATTACATAACTCTTAATCTGTATAATATTAGCAGTGTGTGAATAGTTCTGTTCTCTAAACAGAAAATACAATTCTATTGGTAATCATACCTTTGACCATCAGCACGGTGGTCATCTCAGCAGAGCCAAACTTATTCTGTGCAAGGCACACATAGTTCCCCTCGTCCGCTCGGCTAGAGTTGAGAATCTTGACAGTGTTGTTCGGCAGCAACATAATCCTGGAAAAAGCAAAGCAATGCAGAAAACTGTAGATGAGCAAAAGGACAGCAACAGCTCGTACAGGCACAAAATGTAACACACGTGTGTCACACTACCTCAGGAACAGCCAGCAGCGTAGTGTTAAAAGGACTGGGTTTTTGACCAAAAGGTTGTGAGTTCACACCCTAGTCATGGACTTGCTGTTGTTCAAAAGGGAAAAAACAAGTATGTGGTGGAATTTGAATGTGGTTAGTTCTAAAAGTTGGTTTATAGCTCATTCCATCACTGAGGCGAATCATGGCCAGGATTTACAGGTGTCTCCATCACACAATGATAGAGGTGAATGTAGGCCAGGGAGTTCCCTTGCACCATCCCTAAATCAATCAGTGTTAGTGATGTGTGTGTTCATCCATTCATTTATGTACATTATAGCCCAATCTTCATTCAGCTGACTTGACGTAAACTTGCATCCAGTACTATAATACATTTATTGACGCATACTTTCAGTAAATATTTTCACATAAAAGAAAGCAAAGTCTAATTCTTCATGTTAATTAAAAATATTATGTTCTAGCTTTAAGCATTTAATGAGTAATACCATGGATCCAATAGTTAGAAAAATGAATTTGGCAGGCACAAATCTGAGAAGGGCAAACAAAATCCAGCACACCACCATTAGGACACACACTTCAAATGTGGATTTACAGCTAACAAGAAACTAGTAAGAACAACAAAAGTCATTTACAAAAGTCACTGAATCCTTTTGCATAAACATAATATGCAATGAATCAATTTTTGTGTAAAATAACTTAGAATTTGCATTGAATATAAATTGTATAATGAATTCACAGTACAATAAGAACAGCTGTATGAGAACATCAGCCGCTGTAATATCCAAACTAAATTCATGGTTGATGATGGAGATTGTTAATTCCCCAAATTGACGGTTTAGCAAATATTGCTGAATTTTTTTCTTCTTCAGTGGATCAGTTATTACATTTACAGAGATAATTCAAAGACAAATTGATCAGGAGAACGTATTCTCTCTCATGACATTCTTTAAAACAAATCAAAGACTTATCTCAGTAGCAATACATGTCTGGCATTTAACATCAATAGACAACAGTGGCTTTATACTTAAATAAAATCACGCTGCTTGCAAAAAATGTCATTCCTAGTCTAAGAAATTATCTTTTGTTACACAAACTTTTCAAATTAAAATGAACAGCTGACCCTGCACCCAGCTCTAACTTCCTTATTATGTCTTTCATTAGTAATGCTGTCTAATCTTGCATAAAGGAGTCTTCTTGTTTGCTTCTATTTTTCTGCTTCCCAGAGTTACCAAAGTCCATTTTATATATAAGCTATGACAATATGGCAATTGGCACCTTCGACACATCTAAAATATACATTAAAAACAGAACTATTCACATACTACTAATATTATACAGATTAAGAGTTATGTAATAAAGTTGTAATAAAGTTATGTCATGTGATGGCTGATGATGTTTGCCTTAAGTAGCTTCTAAGTAAAGGTGCTCACCCGAGTGCAGACTGAGCCCTATGTCCTGGAATTTGCAGGTTCAAATCCTGCTCATGTCATTAGCTGACTATGACCAGGAGAGCAAAGTGGAGGTGCACAATTTTCAGCGCATCACCAGGGCTGGGGTGGGTGAAATCATCAGGGTTTCTCGCGGCTCTTTGCTAACCAGCATCTCCTGTCGGTTTCCCAGGCACCTGCAGGCTAACAATGCCGGTGAGAGGGACGTACCTCTCCTCCACTTGGTTCTCATCCTCTTGTGTAGCCTGCAGAGTGTAAAATAGATGGGTGGTTCTAAAACGCGTGGAATGGGAGGCATTGTCTCCCTCCTTATGTGTGGCAGGATTCATAGTGACGGTCGGAAAATTACCACAAATTGGGGAGATAACTGAAAAATAGTAGCAATTCTCCCACAACTCAATCTACATTAAAATAGCTTGTAAATTAAAAGCCAGAGGTTATTAATATACTGAAAAGCTGTTTATCACATGGAATCACTTTAGACTAAAATCTGAAAAACTTGAATTACTCCATGTTACATCTCATCCTAAACAACAGGCTTTAATATTGAATTTCCAATCCAACACAGTTGTGTCTTACCGGATCTATATATAGCATAAAATCCTTCTCGGACCCGCCGTCTTGCACCTCATACAGATTTGACTGATATTGAATTGATAAATATTTGTTTCAGTTTCTGTAAATAATTGCTTGTTAGTGAAAACTCCAAGTGTTGCCAATAAAAGATTAAAACAGGTTGCTTATGTTTTTGGTATGGTTTGCCAGTTGTCACTTCAATGTAAAAAATAAATAAATAAAAATACTCTGTTTAGTTGAAAGTAGAGGTATCCAACACATACTAGAAAGCAAAGCATGTTATGGTTCTGTATATTAAAAAAAAGACTTCTGATCAGATTTTACTTCACAGAATTAGTGTCTGCCTTTTCCATTTACCACCAGTGCTAAAGAACAGCCCTCCTGAGATGGTAAAGAAGTGATACCGAAAGTAAATTAAAAGTTATTTAAAAACAGAACCATGCACTATTTTGTAACAAATGACCCTGGGAGCACCTACTTCAGCGCTCAGAATTGTCACAGCTGTCCTGTCTGCCAAAAGACAGATCCATTTCATCGCCTCCAGGCCCCTCTCATCCCACTGCTCATCATCAACCCCAGGTCTAAATTATTGGGACGGAGGCCCCTTCCCAGGTTTTTAATACATCCTGGTTATGGTTGATTGTGCAACAAAGTACCCTGAGGCCATTGCACTCCACACCGGCACAAGTAAAGAACAAGGACTGGCTCAAATGTTCTCCCAAGCCATGTCGGAACACCTAGCAGCTGCAGAAAAAGCGTAGCACCACAAGTGCCTGGCACCACAAGTAAATTCCTCGCCACCTAGCAGAGGCCCTTCAAATTGGCCAAACGGGTGGGTCCGGTAACGTTTCAGAGTCATCACCCAGCCCTCCTGAAAAGAAAACAAGTTTACCTGACCTTGTGGGTCAAGGCTTTCACTGTGAAAGAGGCCAAGGTTCCCAGTGACATTCCAGTGCCTTAGGTCATTATCCTTCAGCCCCATATGGAGTATGCCACAACATGTCTGGACAACCCTCAGAAATACAGGCTAGATCAGAGCGAGGCCCACTACACTGGGAAATAAATTCAGAGGGTTAGCAGGGTATTACTGGCAGTTTATTCAAGATGGAGGAGGCCTTCCATGCCCTGAAAACAATTGATTTCTGGCCACAGTATCCCCGTTGGCTGGATATTTTTTGGTTGGTGGAGCAATATCAATACACCCCTGACACCATTGTGTGTGAAAACCCCAGCAGGATGCTGTTTCCAAAGATTCTCTTAATGGCACCAACTACCTTGCCTCTTTCATACTCACTTAAGTCCTTTAACCTGTCCATTCTAGCTCTAAATCATACTCTAAGTAAATAGTATAGCTGTGGACAAAATGGAGGAGAAGAAATTCTGAAAAGACTGTGAAGGACAAAATGGTGGAGGAGTAGATCCGACTTTATTGACCACATGTGGTGTGGGAATATTGTCCGAAAAAAGAAAGAGGTAAAACGGCCTACGTTTGAAATAAAAGGTTGTGATGAGATCAGTCTGTATTGTCGTTAATGTTTGACAGATTTTCCAGGAAAATTGCGATAATGTTACTAAATGAAAGTTAAAACAAAGGGGTTTGCTTTAACTTCAGTAATTAACCTGCAAAAACGCTGGAAAGGATCCACACTTGCAGAATGAGTTTCGCGTATCTAACAGTTCATAAAAGAAACAACGCAATGCAGGTTTTAACGAGTAGCTTCACATACTCGAACACTGAACATTTAAACACATTCAGTATTTAACACACAGCTACTTATAATGCATGCCCAGATGTAGCCTTCTGCAAGGTTATCCTGGAGCTCTAATGCTGCAGTTATCAAGGTTAGGACAATGATTTGTCATCTGGTTTCTGTCATGGAGAAAGTCAAATGGATGGATTGGGAAGGAGGAGGGAACGCGCTGTCCCATTGCTTCAGTGACTTTCTTGGGTGTGTCGTTCCTGACTTCAGGGATTCGCTGGGTTTAAGTGAACTCGTTAACCCGGATTCCTTCTTTCCTGGACCTCCAGCTCATGCTAGAGGGGTTCGCTGCAGAGGGGATGAAAAAAACTCGTCTTCCGGGGTATAATGTAGTTTGGATCCCAGGAACACATGGTTGTCCACATCTGGTTTGTTTCTTCTAGTGAAGACCCAGAAGAACTCTAAGTCTCAACTCATGTGCCGTGATCAATGTGTTGGTGCAGCTTTTTAGAGTTATGTCTGGAGAGGCCATAGCGAAAGAGGATTGGGTGCATCTTTTTGGAGCAAAGAGGGAAATTTGAAAGTACTGGCTAGGGGACGATGGCTGATGATGTCATCCCCTGGTGTACGAGAGGAAAATGCAGTTTGCTTGGACTGTGCATGGTCCCTACACTATACACTAAGGAAGTAATTCTACTCCAGCCATCATTAGTGACATAATCAAAAAAGATGAGTAGCCCATTCCAGAAGTAGCTATGCGTGCCCAAGCCATGACACTACATCCACCATGCTTCACAGATGTGGTATGCTTTGCATCATTACAAATGTAATTCGTAATTCTGTTGCCAAAGTCACTTCTGCGAACAGTAGATGGGCACTTTCTCCCCAATGTTGTTGATTTCAGTTTCATATTACTGAATTACAAATGGTAAAATGAAAATATTGTAAGGTGAAGTTGGTTTTATGCCGGGAAATATTTGTATGTCAAATAAAGGATATTTGTTAGAGCCACCTTTTAACTGCAAGTAATTTGGGGTAAGCATGTACCAGCTTTGCACACAGCGTAGGAGGGATTTTGGCCCATTCTTCTTGGCAGATTTTTCAGGTTGGTTGGATAACGCTTTTGGACAAGTGTTTTAAAATAATGGCACAGATTCTCAATGCAATTGAGCTTAAGACTTTGACTGGGCCACTGTAGGATATTCACCTTTTTGTTTGTGAGCTCTGTTCGTGTGCTTGGGATCAGTTTTTTTAGCAGACTGATGCAGATTCTCTTGCTGTATTTCCCTATATTTTGGTCAATCCCTTCTTCCAACAGTTTTTAAAAGATGCCAAATCACTGTGGATGGGAAGCATCCCTACAGCTTGATGCTGCCACCACCACGCTTTAAAGCATAATTTAATGGATTATTTTTTCTTCTGAAATGAATTAATTGTGTAAAAAAACCTATATAATAGTAGGTTGTATCACCTGTGTCTCATGACCTGGCAATTCCTTGGGCAAAATGTTGTCAGCCATTGTATGCTGTTTGTACTAATTGGGGATTAAATTAAAAAAATATTTAAAATACTGATTTCATGATATTTTATTTTCATTCTTGTCACGCCTATCCCAAAGAACAATTAATTTACAATGGTTCACATTTTTTCCGGCAACGGAATATCATGATGTTTTTTTAATTAATTTAATTTTGTAATTATATTAAAATTATCTTTTTCTGTTAAATGTCATTCCCAAAATAGGAAAGACCAGCCGCAAAAGAATGACATCTGCAAATTAGTGAATGGATCAAATTAACCAAACAGCGGAGAAAAATTAATGAAAGAATAAAAGTCAGTCTAGAACATTCCTGCATTATATCCTACAGGTATTTTTGGTCATTTACATATTTATATAATTTATAAACATCCCACCACCTTAATATTTTGTTTCTGGAATCTGCATCTTAAAATACAGTTTAACTGCATTTTTTGTTTACTTGGCCATTTTGTGTTACTTTTCATTCAGAGCGACATGTCGCATTTTACCCATTTCTACAGCCAGTAATGTATCAAGTAATTTGGGTTGAATTCCTTGATCAGGGGTGCAATACCTTAAGTCTAATACCACCATGCCACAGGGTTGCCCTTATGTAACCTTATGCATGATATTTTTCCTCCTGATATATGGAGTGGTGTGCTTATTTTCTTTAAAAATGGGCAATGCTGAGTGAATGAGTCGACAAAGCACGGGCTTCATTTTACCTCTTGCTGAGCTGGATCTTTCTGTCCCCTCTTCTCCAAGTGATGCTGGGTTTGGGAGACGCTGTTGGCATGCACTCAAGCAATACATCCTTTCCCACAGTTGCGATTAGCCTCACCCGGCTGGCTGAAAATCTAGGAGCTGACGCTGGCCAAGAGAAGCAGAACCATCATAACAACATGAGGGTTTCCATTTATTTTGTTTGCATAAGGTTATGCACAAGCAAAAATGCATGTATAATCATTAACAACCAACTTTTTTAATCATCAGGACTTTTTGTGGTAATTTGCTCATTAATTCATAATAAGTACTACTTTCCAGACTATATAAATGTATGTGTTGAGGGCTTCCTGAGAAACAATGCTATATTATTTATGATATATAAACAACAAATAAATAAATAAATAAATAAATAAATAAAAGAGCATGCAATAATAGAATGCATCTGAATAAAAACACACAATTCTGCAAAAACCGAATAGTTTTGTTGTTTGTTGTTGCTTGTTTTGAAGTAACAACAACAATGAACAACAACAATGAACAACAACAATGAACAACAACAATGAAGCTTATATTAAAATTTGTTCTTTCTTTTGAAAAGGTGAACGAGAACAAGACTTTCAATATAATTCATGAACACGCAAATAGGTTTCAGACCTTGAAACTCTTTATAACCAGAAATCTTAGGTTTATAAATATTATTTAAATCAAATTTAGGTAAATTAATTTTAAGAAACATCACTGAGGCTGAGTACAAATTGAAACTTTGCCAAAGTGCTAATTGCAATTTAAAAATAGCATTGAGTATCTTTTGCTTTTTATGAGGAGAAGAAATAAGATATGCTACTGAATACAAATTTAGTGGATTGCAAAGTTTATATTTGATCCTAGCCTAAGAGTCACAGTGTCATTTCTTGCATCAGAGATTTTGCTTTTCAACATTTTATCAGTCACTTTTTAAAGCAATGACCTAGTAACTTGAATTAACTTTTTAAAATACTCCTAATCGCAGATGAAGACAACTATGCTAAATTAAAGTACATCAAGGGAAAATCCACAGAATTCGATATAATAAACATTACCAGAAATCCTGAGTTCTGCACTGGAGTAGATGGCTCCGTATTTGTTCTCTGCGATACACTGGTACATCCCCGAATCCACCTGCTGCACACCACGGATTATCAGTTCTCCATTCACCATCTCGAATCGGTTCTGTGACGAAAAGGAGACTTTATCCATATTTATCCAACCTTTCGGAGCCAGCTAATAGTATTTCCTGCTTAGTTTTTTCGCACTGTAAATACAATTTAATGAAAAGTGCTTAGGAGTGGGCACATGATAGTATCATGGTACGGATAATATATTTTTGTTAATTAGTTATTTTAACTGACTCTAATTACATATTTCTTCCCATATATAAAGGCAAAAAACCTTTTAAGACAATTAACCAAACTGGCAAATACCGAATGTGCCTTTAAATTATGCTGGGGTCCATCTGTTTAAGATCTGCCTCATTATATACGAACATATTCTGCCTTACTTCTTACTTTAATGAAGTCTTTAGTCATCTTTAAAACAAAAAAATAACCAGTAATACCTCGTAAAAGCTTGTTGTATTGCTGATAAACATAGTCTTTACACACATGATAAGTATTTTTTAGCATCTTATCTCTTTAAAACACTTACATAACATCCTGTACTTGTGCGATCAGTGCTGGTGGCATCCAGTCTTCCCCAGTTAAGATTTCATTTTTACCCCCTGAGTACATAATCTTGCCGCACACTCCCTGCAGTGCTACTTCATCTGTCCACATACCTATGTCCTGCTCACAGTTGCACTATGATAGCTTATGAGTACCTGTGGGCGGAGGGCAGCACCATTTCGCAGCCAGCGATAAGTGGGTCTAGGCTTTCCTGTGGCCTTGCACCCCCACTGCAGCAACTCTCCACTGTCCAGCTGGGTGTCATTAATCATGCTGATCCACTGAGGATAGGCTGGGAAAGAGAGCACCAGAAAAGGCTTATTACCAAGGACACATAAATACACGCACCCCAGCACACACACAGACACACACACACACACACAGACAGACACACACTAAGGAAAGAAAGAGAAATCCAGTAGCAGGCCAAATAAAAAAAGTCACAAATAAGGTGTAAAAGTCAGCAAAATGTTTATTTTAAAATGTTTTCCCTGAGCCATAGGAAGCTTGTGGACAGGATGCTCAAATAAAGGCAGTGCAGATGAAGTGGTTGTATAAAATGTACTGATTCTGTATAAGCAGTTCCATATATTTTGCAGGTATCAGTTCTAATTCCAGGGTAATATGCTTGGGATTAAATGCTGTTGTACACACATACACACACACAAACACACACCCACACTCTCTCACACATACACACACACACACACACACACACACAAACTTGCCATGGTCTGTGCACTTTTCAATTGATTGATGCGATAAAGTGACCTCTTATCACATTCCTGCATGACTGTCAGACATTTTATGAGAGTAAGCAACACAACATTATCTCTTAGGAATTCACATCTATGAGAGTCAAGGTAGTTTTAAAGGTGCTTCGGTGGTGCCATGGGCTTTCTACACATGTTGCTAAACCATTGGCACGATGAACTTTATCTTCTCTCGTACGTTGATCTTCAATCAGACCAGAGGATTCTTGACATATTCTCAGTTTTGTTTGCATTGACATGGGGATGTGAGTAGGCTAGCTGCAATGTATTCTGGTACAAGGCTTGGACAAAGAGCTTCTCTATCAAATTGAGAGTTAATTCAAATTGGTCAAACGCAAAAGTAAGGTAAAAAAGAGCATGCCTAAAAATATTTACTAAAATCAAGTAGATGCAGTTAAATAACTCCTCATGACAACCTTCCATAGTGGATTTGTTTACAGATATTAATAAATGAAAATATAGTGTATAAAAGCACATTTCTAATATGAAACTAGCTCAATGTGATATATATATTGTAGAACCTATATTAGGTATATCATATGCAAATTTAAAAAGTTAAAAATGAATGTGGTACGGGTTCTGTTCGATAAAAAGTATGTTTTATGAGACTCATTTGCATAGAAAATATGCAAAATAGCATATGAATCAGTAGTAATTAAACATTTTTTCTACTTTTGAACATTCAGGGGGTATGGTCTGGGTTCAGGAAAAGGGAGAGAAATTGAAGGTTGGACAAAGGCACCTTCAGTTGCGTTGAGTTTCTGTGCCAATCTGTGAGTATGTGAGTATGATCACAAAGCAGCCCCACTGTGTCACTCACTACAAGGCACAGTGTAGTAAGCCACAGTAGTGAGCCCCTGGTCTTGGACAGGGATAACTCTGAGTCTGTAGTTTTCTTCAAATTTAAGAGAAAGGAAAAGTAATTTATAACTGACTTTCAATGGTTGTAATTTCCATGGGTTACATTGGACTGTAAACCTAATTATAACTGCAACTAAACTCTTTCTGCAGTTATTGATTAATCTATCACAGCGCCATGTTGGAATTTGTCTCACTCCTCTATATTGAACTGCTTCTACTCAGTGACATTTGTTTTCAAGCATAGACTGCTTGTTTCAGGTCCTACCATTGAGGTGGTCTTCGGGTTGTAAATTCCAGACAAGATTTCAGCACTTCAGATGGGTATTGTATGGTGGGGTTGTTATGGGGTTTTGGTTGAGCTGCGCAATTAATTCAAGTTGGAAATAGCATTAAAGCATGGCTGTTTACACTGCAGGTTGCAGGCCAGCCCCCAAATAGGTAATATTTCAGTATTCTCGAGTATTTAGTCTAGTATTCTAGACTAAATTATTTGCTAGTTTTCTCTTTTTTGAACATCGTAACAAAATTAACATATTTTGCCTCCACTCACAAAAAGAAGATTCTTTAAAAAATTTCTACAAAGATCAAATATAAATTCTTTAAATATTATGACTAAGATAAACAGAACTTATTCACAGTCCACCTACATCTTGTTTAGATCATAAATAAGAGTTCCTTTGAGGCTCAGTCTGTCAGATTAGAGGCTGCTTTAATCTCAGGTCTACACTTGCTTCTGTTAAAGGTGTAGACATGTTGAATGATTTTAGATGACACAAGGTTCCTAAATGTTTTACATTATTTGAAGCAGGGTGACAAAAAAGATTAGGCCTAAAGCAATGCCACTGGAGACAAATGGAGAAAGCACCAAGAGAAAATAATGTGACTGTGAATTTTATATTATGCACAATTAAATATTTAAAAAGCACTTGACTTTGCTGCTGTCATAAGTTTAAGGAAAAAAGAGCAGCCAACAAAAAACCCCAGCAATAACAGAAAAAATAAATTACTTCACGCAATTTCCGATATAGAAAGAACAATAATGGTGATCCATGATGCTATCTGACCACATTTCTGTTGCCAAAGGCAAGTCTTAATAAAAACCAGGAAACAAAGCATTTGTCTTAAGCCCAAGTGATATACTGCAACCATTGTGACAGGAAACATATTGGAACTAATAATAAACTAAATGTTTAAGAAAAATAAAGATTCAAACTTCAGATACACGATGATCATTACGGCACCCTCCGAATCAAGCTATAGATCACATGGTTTCAGATTTGTCGACAGATGGGCATATAAATGCGCGGTAGAACTACAATGTAGTTCCAGCATAAATCACCTGCTTACAGCTCCAAATCGATAGTGATTATTATCACTATTGACAGTCAAGTCAAGCAACATACATAGACATGAAACAAGTTTAAGAAGGTACTTGGCATCAAAACTTAACGACTGGTAAGTTGGTTGTTTTCATTTGGGAACTTTATGTGTCGCACAAATGCTGCTAGCAGCACACTGCACATATTTCGGCAGCAAACTGCTCTGTAGCAGAAGCGACACCCAGATCTACGCACAATAACCGTACCATTTTCATTAAATGGAAAGGTGCAGTTTAACAAATATTAAGTTGTTAACTTAAATGTGTAGTTGCTAACTAATGAGCTCGCTAATAATAAGTCAGATATCCAGGAGCTACAATATTCTGTGACTAAAATAACTTTTAAATTTATTATTATCTTATACGTATAAATAAATAAAGTAAAAAACGTGAGCGTCTTTCTGTAACATTTATCAGTTATTTATAAGCGTGATGGTTCACTCCAAGCTAAGCGGTTTTAGAAAAATAAACCCCTTTGAAAGGGCTTTCGCCTCTGGGTGGTATCCAAGATTATCAGAGGGGGGAATCCAGGTACAATGACTCTTGATCAAGTGTTTGCTGTGGTAGTAATAATAAGATTTTACAGTTCAGTGTAGCGTTTTACGGGAGAGCTACTTCTCTGCGTGGTTTCCAGCAGACAGTGTTTTACAGGAATTTATGCTCTTTATTTCGCACATGCACTTACGACTACCTTTAGAAAGGCGGATCTGGCAGTGCAAAGAACTAACAGGCACTGAGAAACTCAAAAAATTTTCACAAATTTTCGAGCACTTTAATTTTCCATTTACAACTCAAATATAAAACGATAGTCTTATTTCAAATACCTTGAAATACGAGCAAGGTAATCAAAGTTTAGAATGTATTAAAAAAGATTAAAATCCTGAAATAAAAAAACCGACACTGTTTAACAGTAATTTATGCTCTTTATTTCGCACATGCGCTTACGACCACCTTAACAAAGGCAGAACTGGCAGTGCAAAGAACTGACGAACACATTGAGACACCACGATAGCCCTCACTCGCCATG
>JAOVYW010040892.1:9946-23295 GCA_025775045.1 Hiodon tergisus | reverse complement strand
CCTTGAGCTGGCATCTCCAAGACAAAGGGAGGAGTCCACCTTCTCGACCTTGAGCTGGCATCTCCAAGACAAAGGGATGAGTCCACCTTCTCGACCTTGAGCTGGCATCTCCAAGAAAAAGGGAGAAGCCACCTCCTCTACCTTGAGCTGGCATCTCCAAGACAAAGGGAGAAGCCACCTCCTCTACCTTGAGGTAGATCAGCAGCAAGCACCTCCCTTATCCGTATGGAAATGTACCCTCTCAAGAAGATTATTGTGAAGTTGCATGAGAAAATAATCTGAGATGCTTGCTGATACAGGGATTTTTTGCGCAGTTCCCACCCTCTCGTGTAAAAGTATTTATCTCCACAGTAAGTGGCTTAGCATGGCCTACTCGAAGCCAACTCGCTCAAATGAATTTTCACTTGCAAAGCACATTTGAATAATCTGAACATGGTGTGGATTTACATACATTCCTGCGGTTTGAGGTGTGTGTGCAATACTCCTTTGAACGTTCATAGCGAAAAGTAGGTTGTAACATGCTGTTTTAAATCAACATGGCTATTTTCACGGAAAGACGGAGAAAACAGATTCCTCTCTATCATCCCGTGAAAGTTAAAAAACTGAAAATTTCAATTTCCTTTAATTCAAATTCACTGTAGGAGCTTTATCTCCACAGTTCAAAGATTTTCTGAAACACACAAACATTTTCAGGTAGGTTTACGGCAGCTTCAGAGTGACGTACCTGAAGGCTTTAAAACAGCGAGAGCAGAGACTGAAGGGTTATGTTATTGTTGTTTAGAGGCTGAAAAGGGCTCATTTTAATTATTGTAGTTTAGTGCTCATTTTAATTATTGTTGTTTAGTGCTCATTTTAATTATTGTTGTTTAGAGGCTGAAAAGTGCTCATTTTAATTAAAAAGGTGATTTTGGTTGTATTTGGTCCCTTTGGTTTTTATATTTATGTTTTCTGAGAAATTTAAAACTGAAATCTGGCTCTTCGTTTCCCTCCAAGTCCAATCCATCTGATCCAAGTTGATAGTTGTTTCTGTAATTGATTCTGTAATTTTGTAATTAATTCTGTAATTGTTTCAGATGTGCTCAGTTTAATTCTCTCGGGCAGCCCAACAAGGTGATGTTTCTCCAGTGAGAGAAAAAATCAGATTCAGTAGAAAACCCGCAGGGAAGCATCTTTTCCCATAATACTGATTTATTAATCTGAGATCCTGAAGGGAGACTGCTGGGGAAAACAGCTGGATAATTGGGGAAGTCACTAAGCAATTAGGTCTTGGAAGAGAAAGTTAGTTGTTCAAATTCATTACAGAGGTTTTGCAGCAGGGCTCAATTCGCTCTAGTTAATGTCCAACCGTAAAAACGTGTAACTGTGGCCCCTGAACAGATGAACCACAAAGAGCGAGTTCCAACCTCTGCAATGGCTCAGTGAGGCAGCTTTACGTGGGGCATGCCTGATGGACCTGGAACGCGTTTTCTCTGACGTGACCAGCACCAGGATTTGGAGTCATCTCCCCCGGTTGTCTTCGTCTTCGCTGTCCAGACCCATCCTCCTACTGTCAGGGAGCTCCATGTCTGTTCTTCCTACAGACCAACAGAGGGACAGTTAGTCTAGAGCTGGGAAATGACGCCCTGGTTATCAGCGAACAGTGACACGCTTTTCGATTCAGCAGGCTCAAGGGAACGGCCTGCAAATTTTTCTCACTATCACAGGCAGCTTTCATTTTCCACACTGCTGGAAACAAGACACCTTCATCTGTTACCGAATTCCTCTGCTGTGCTGCTGGGGAATGAGTCCATGAAAGGCAATGGAAGGGAAAATAAGGGCCTAACATTGTTAGCCATTTGAAACTTCTCTATGTTAGCTACTCAGAAAACATTTAATATCAGGGTGATATATTTATTTAGAGACCTTTCGATTAATCTTACATTCCTGTAGCTCATTCTCATCTCTTTTCTGGATGGTTTTAGAGAGACTATATGTGTCATGTCATTGCATTACATGGGCAAACTAAAGTTAACAAAGCCTGCCGAGTGACTAAGGCGGCAAAGGCGCCGTGCAGACTGAGCCCTATGAGCTGGAGCTCGCCTGAGTGCAGACTGAGCCCTGTGAGCTGGAGTTCGCCTGAGTGCAGACTGAGACCTGTGAGCTGGAGTGCGCCGGTTAGAATCCAACTCATGTCATCGGCCGATTGTAATCAGGAGAGCACGGGGGTAGCGCACAATTGGCAGAGCGCCCTGGCTTGTCACTAAAAAGCGTCTCCTACCAGCGTCCCGGAGACCTGCAGGCTGGCATCATCCTCCAATCATTGCTGAACCTCTTGCGCGAGCTGCATAGCCTGTAGTGTGGAAAAGAGACGGAGGCTTGAAGGTTATTAGGACTGAAGGAGCCTAACCGTATTACCTCACCCTCCCCTTTCCTGTTGGTGGGTGTCATGGCACTTTTCACGATTGGCAATTCCAAATTGGAGAGAAAAATAATTGCTGATTCAAAATTCATGGAAAAAACTAAACAAGAAACTGATGTCTGTGGAGCTGGTGGTGAAACGCAGTGAGCCTAGAAATATGCCATTTAACAACCGGACCGTTTCACAAGCCTTACATTCAGGTATTCATTTAATCTCTAAACATCAATTAAAGCAGTTTTAGTGGATCAATTACATTCAGCCCAAATGATCGAGCGTCATGAAAAGACACCTCGACAGGCAGTTTGAAATTCAGTTGATGAATCAACACAATAAAAGACCATGGCATTCATCATCACCTCAATTACCTCTCATGCAAAATTAGAGCATGTCGCCTTAAAGGTCAGTTCTCCTTTCAGTGTCCATCATCCTCTAAGTGCTGTGGAAGGTCCTGGAGACTTTCAGAAAAGGCTCTTGGTTAATTTTCACTTTTTTTACCCTGGCAGTGACGCGCCTCAGACACTCAGAAGTGACCATTCAGACAGCCTGGGACGCACAATGGCTCGAGTCGTAGTATAAATGATAGTTTTGATGTCGGATAGATAATGCATGTGACAGTTTAATTAAACAAATTTTGCAGCAAAGAGCTCTCCCCCAGCCAGCTGTGATTAAGGTCCTACTATATAGGAAATTGCCAAGTCACAAGCATTGACAAGACTCCTGTTTTTGGATCAACTGTAAATGTCTGGCTTATCGGAATTAATGGTCGAAACACATTCTGCAAGGTGTAAGCGATCATCTCACATACAGACCACCCATGACCCGCATCGCTTTTATCTGTTTTCTGACTCCTCCTGGAGTGAAGGATGAGTTGTTTTGCACTGAAGACTGGACTGCACGGCGCTCTCTGTGCTTGGCCAGGATGTTCTCGGGTTCAATGCCCTGCATGAGAGAAGCAGCTCTGGAACGTGGCCAGAGACACGGTGAAAAGCCACAATGGCGCCACAACGGAGCCACAGCGAAACCACAACAGCGCCAAGATGGAGCCACAACGAACCACAACAGCGCCCAGACAGAGCCAGGATGGCGCCACGACAGCGCCAAGATGGAGTCGCGACGGAGCCAGATCCAGCTTGTTGTCACTGAGCGCCACTGTGTCGTGCCACGCTTCTATAGCAATGCCACTGCAAAGACCGGTCTGTGACCAACTGATAGATTAATACTGGACGGGAAACCGATCACCTGTTCTGTACAGAATATACCCCCCACTGAACTGCACTGACGCCTTGTAAATCTTTCTCCTCCGGAATTTGCCTGGTTCAACTGGCAAACGGAAAAAAACGAACCTCCCCCAGGACCCTCTGCTATCTGACTTTCATCCCTGACCCAACAGTGATGCTGTGGGATATCACCTATGATCAGGGAAATCAATCATGCCCTTCCGTTCACTCTTTGAGACTGCACTCCATTTACATGAAGTTCCCCTTCTCTACCAGTCAATTGGACAGAAACTCCTGCCAATTAATGACGCCACACCAATTAATGACGCTTGCCAAGCTGATATCCAGCAGATCTGGACTGATCTTGATGTATTGACTTTTAGCTATGTGTTATTTGGTTATTTTACTCAATATCTATCAAATGTTAAAGATTGCGATTTAGGTTATGGGCGAAACACCGTACTTGCATTTTCCAGCGCACTAGAAGCTGTTGAATAATTACTACACGGCCAACCGCAGAAAAAAAGAGCGCCTTAAATCAAATGGATTTCAACAGGTCTCTCCCATTCGGGAACGCTGCTGTCCTGTGAAGTCAAGCTGGCGCTCTCGGCTTCCGACACGACACCCTGTCCTTTAAATCACGTCCAGCCCCCTGTAGAAGGCAGCGAAAGGGAGAAAGGCATCGCCGACACACGCTGCCCGCTCTCTCCAGTCCTCAAGGAAAGGACTACGCCGGCGAGGAGATAAATTTCCTCTCCTTCTAATTACAGCCCTTGCCATCTCCGTCCCCTCCACCGGAGTAAATCAACTCCACATCTCCTTCCCTCCCTTGTCTGGAGTAAACAACATCTCTGCGTGACCCAGAGAGTCTGGAAAGAAAATACGCTCAGAGACCAAATGACTTGATAGCATCTAGCAAATTAACGCATTTGTACTTGAAATGAACTGTTGGTTCTGCTTTTCCTCCAGCCAGTCAGCGGAACTGTGTCTGCGCCTCACTATTACCAAAGATCATTTCAGACACAAACCAATTAAAACCAGCTGGCACACAGGATCGCGTAATCCTCTCTTTCCGACAGCACACAAAATTACGCTATCACATGCAAACGCAGCCAGTTAACCGGTTCTCTTTTCAATGATCAGTGGCAACTGCCTTGACCACATTAGTTTAAATTGAAACCTTATTTCGCAAAAAATGAATAGTTCGAGTGTATCCACAGAAGGAAAGGTTAAACGGAATAACAATGAGGTCCTGCCTCCTTTTCTCGCAAGGGATTTACATTTAGCCTTTGTTAGAAACATGACTCTGTGTCCCTGATAGTTAATAAACCACCCTAAGCCGCAGTTAGGTTGCAGCTAGATGTATTCAGAACGAGATATAAGCGCGGCAATCAGTCAATGGTGAAAATGATTTCCTTTAGACTTCATGTCACCACTGAAAGCTGCCATTAAACGATGATAAACGTTGAACTGAAAACTTGGCCATTCATTGAAAAATAGGGTCCTCAAATGCCCATCCATTACATTGGAAGGCTGTAAATAAGCGCATTTAGATTGATCAGTCAATTATGCAAACAGTCTGGCAGAGATAGCCCTTCAACATTTCTAGCACAAATAAGGTAATGGTATTTTTTCCTTATTTTCATTTATAATGTTATGTTAATTTATAACAGGCCATCCAAGTATGATATAATTTAACATAATACATGCCATGTCTCAACCTGCGTATGATTATAATGATTATTATTGATATGGTACACATATTACACGCCTTTTTCACATCACCCTTAGCCTCATCTCGCAATACATGCTTACTATGTCATAATAGGATTTATGTCTGCTCCTCACACACATCGAGACCCCAATAAAATCAATAAATTTAATCATTCTATCTTGAAAATCATCTTCATCTTGAGAACATAACATAGACATAATTTGTGAAGGCTTTTGGTCTGGTGTGGATTTCCGGTCGTCTCAACAAAAGCAAAAAGAGTATGCAAGCAGGGACAAGTGTTGTTGACTTGAACAAGTACTTCATGAGGAAACGTTATATCAGGTTTAGGATATTATGATGCATGGATACATCCCCACTGTGTATGGATTTTCCCCACTGCTATATATTAATATCAAGTATTTTGGGTTATGGAACGTGTATGTATTAAAATCACTCTGCAGAAGAATCTAGAACTGCGACCACCGCCGAGAAACAAGAGTGAGTATAAATGCTGTTAAATAGTGTAAGAATGTTTATTAGTATTGAAGACAGACGTTGAAAGCCGCACACTTTCCAGCAGAAGATTCCTATCTGTGACTGTGACGGGAGTATACACTGGACACGCCTCTACCATGGCTACTCAGACAAGGTTCTCTGCTGCTTGTAGTGCAGATGTTTAATACTGCAATAGCATGCATCATTGATCGACCTTGTACCAGCCACCTTTAGGCCGGGTGACTTGTAGAGCATTGGTTTAATTGAGGTAATCTGATTAAAATCACTAAAGCCTAGAGTCTTACTGAAAAACAGACACTGGGATTATCGCGCTCACAAAGTCTCTAATGTGGAAATCTTCCACGTGGCCTGCCGTATCACTTTCTCTTTCTGTGCCTTGGGTTCCTCTCTCTGTCGTTTAAATTTCCATCGAAGCCCGTTGCTTCCGCTCGCTGGCAAATTAAACATCTTCATCTCTTTTCTGTCTTCCTTTATCCTCCTCAAAGTGAGCATGAAATGCATAAGAAATGAGTTATCTCTAATTGTGCATCCGTCGACTCGTAAAAAAAGGCTACGTACCTTACCCTGAAATTGTCTTGTCTTCGTGACCATTATAGGTCTTCTATTTACTTTGCTTGTGTATATAAAGGATCTAGGACATAGAAGGACTCCAGGCTCTTTCAACTGAGCGTTTAAAATTTTTCCTCTGAAGCGGTTCATGGCCAACTGTCCGGCTTCTGGGGCCTTTGGAGAAGCCAACGACCACGTTCTCGGCACAAAGGATAAAAGGCCAACCAGGCTCTCGGTTTGGCGGACAGGTAGCCCCCCTATTAGATGTTACCTGCGAGCACATTGGCACACAGTTAGCTACAACTTGGAGCTAATTAGCACCAGCCTGCTGTGAATGACCTCCAGGAGCTGAAAAGGCTGTAAGAAAGAGGGAAGAGAAGGGGTTAACAGCCATGAGTCATTAGAGAAGCAGGTGGAGGAGAGAGGGAGACAGGCAGAGGAGAGGCGTCGAGGCAAAGGGGGAGGATGGCAGGGTTAGGCTAAAATTAGGGAAACGAAAGTAACGAACGAAGTAGACCGTACGGTAGCACATAGTTTGAGACAGTCGAGACATTCAAACGCCATTCGCTCAACAAGGCAGAGAGCCAAGAGTTGTGCAAAGACGGCATTCCGTCCGCTTTCAAAGGGATTCAGCATCTCCGGCAGGATACGAGAGTCATTTGGGGTTAACTGACCCCGGGGTAACCACTCTCGCAGCTATCACGAGGATGGTTTTCCAATACCTGTCTCGCACGACATGTTGTATCATAACGCAGGATGAGGGAATCTAAAGCTGGACTATAATAGAATGCTCAGCCCTGGAGAAAAAAAAATCAATAAACTCTGTTTCTTCTCTCATTACACTCAGAAAGAGGCAGTGTTATAATTTAGCTGCTTCAGTTACCCGGGTTACGACCCAGGGGAATCATGATTGTGAATGAAAGGCTGTACCTTTTTCTAGGTGCATCATAGTAATAATTCTTATTTATATAAGAGTCCTATATATGATCCGTCTCAATGCAATTATGTTTTCTGTGAGTATTGCTGAGATAAAAAAAATGATTGCCCCATAGCCCCTAAGACTTTTCTTAACGAAAATTATGCTTTTTTTTTGGGACAGTTTTTCTGAAGTTTGCTACACAAGTGACTACAGATTAATCTTTAGTTTGCTCCTGTAAAATCTGTGCAATGTGCATCCACTTTGAAGAACGACGGCTTGTGATACCAAGCATTGTCAATATATATAGAAGAACCCAATTGCTTAAATATAATTAATTTTGTTTATTAAGCAGCAGTGCATTGTCCTGTTGCTTCAGTTCACTCTATACCTGGTTCTGGGTAAGAACATCAGCTTTGAAATAAAAATAACAAAATGGATTTAAAAAAAAAGATTTTAGAGCCACAAATTACTTCTGAACGATCCGCTTTGCTCAAACCCATTTATGGTTTAGAGCTTTGGGTATTTTTTCCATATTTTGTGCATGCATTAATACACCGAAAGCTGAAAGCCAAAATTCTGATAACTGATTGTAACGTTGGCCGGTTGACCTTGAACGCCTTGCAGACACAGGAACGCAGCAGACGGTCATCGATGATCAGTTGTGTTTTCCTGCCGTGCCTGCGCTTCATCTTTATATTCATGTATGGTCGGTCCGGAGAGACAACCGTCACCGTTAGCACTATTAGTCTAACAGAGCTGCTGGTCATATTCTCATCCTTCAAGCTCGAACCCCCAACATCAGGGGCGTTGCACGTCTAACCAGACCACATCATTACTCAATGACAGACTTTTGTCTTGTCCTGGAGTTTCCCAAGCAGCGTTAGCGAACTCCAAACCCTTGATTGGAAGCATCTGGCTCCGAAAACACACGTGCATGTCAAATGACACTTCTTGATCGAAAGCCTCCCTAAAGAAATGGGAAGCCCTGGGATGTGCTAAGGATTTCACTATTTCATTCTGATGCAGTCTAAATAACATTTAATTTGAGAAGGTAAAGTAATGTAAAAGCAATGAAGACATAAAAAATTGCCACAATGGTAAATGACAAATCTATTGGAGGCATGCAAGATGGATGATACAACTCTCCTTAAGGGTAAGATTAATGGCCCTTTAAAATCTTTCCATAGGAGACAAGGTAGAGACGTCTGGAACATGATTAAATTATTCCCGCATTACCTCTGAGTGTAGGAACACCCTGGATTACACTACTCTGGTCATTACCAAAGCTGCAATAAGAGCTTTTATGCTGAAAATCGATTAATCTCTGTTTAGTTTTTTTTTATCGAAACTGATAGGTTGTGGCTGTTCCTTACGGACGGATATGATTATATATATCGGGTTTAGTGCAGTAAAAGCCTGCAATTCTCTGTTTGCTACAACATACATTGACTTATTAAGCAAAATGTTCACGATCCCTATAGATTGAGCCCTTTTAATTTGTGCACGACCATACACAACAAAAGAGGACGGATTTTTCAAATGGTTGCAGTATCATTTGGCGACCAAACGCCATTTATTGCACTTGAGCAATCAGCACTCAGATATGCGAGGAAAAAATTTCTATCAAACCTTTGGAGGCGGCCACACACTCAAAGTAATGAACTTCAAAACGCAACCGGAGCAGAGTAGTTATTTCCCCCCAACAAATGCCCTTTTTCATTTATTTATTTCTCTCCTAATGTCTGCTCATAATGGCACCGATGGAGCGACTCTCCTGTGTCTGGCAGACGGATGGCGTTCTCTTCACCGTGGGCTGATAAACACATTAGGAGACCGAAGCTTGATTTATTCAGCTGCCTTTCCCAGCGATTCGTTCACACTGCTAAACAGCTAGACGGCCAATTGCTGAGTCACGGCGTGGCTCTTTGTCTGTGACATTGGCGCACGGGAAATTCAGCCTTGCAAATGTGTAAACCGCCATGTGTAACCGGCCTGGTGAACACGAACAGCGTGCTCTCGCACCAACTGTATCCTCTTCAGCACAGCTGAGACTAATTCTTTGAATCGGTTTTATTATTTTTTTAAAACTCTGATTATTTTCAAGATGTGCTGGCCTCGTTGTTCTCCATTTTATTACAGTAAAGACATTTGTTATCATTACCCCTGCGCTTAGCCTCTGGAAATCTTTACCGAAATGTAAACCGGAAATAGAATAGTACATTGTGTTGAGGTTACTACACTGTCGTACACACATAGTTAGCGCTGCCTACAAGGGAATAATATGAATGCAGACAAAATTAATACGAATATGTGAATCTTCACGTCATGCCAAGGGTGTACCCGTGGGTCAGCGGTGTGGTTTCTGAAGACATACCCATTGTCGTAGGGAGAAGTATTGCCCCAGCATTTCAGAGGAGATTAATGAAGCTTTTCTTCTGTTAGCATGACCACCTTGGCACAAGGACAAACTGGCAATAAAGTTAAAGGTTTTCGCTGCAGGGAGTTATCCAACAGCCTCTATATCTATTTTAGCGAATGAACTAAAATGATCAACCTATTTCGTATTCACCTCGGGATCATTTATCATATTTACATAAGAATTGCAGCAGTAAATGAACAAAGGGGTGCGGTTTTTTTTTTTTGGTTCCACGGGAATGCTACCACGTCCTCATATTAAGTGTGCAAAATGAACCTCTGTTGTGATGTGGCGGGCTTGGGACAGTGTCGGGGGTAAATTGCTGCCTCTTCATAAAGCCGCAGGAAAGATTATGTCACACATGAGCGAGAGGTTGAGGAGATGGAATCGTGCTGCGTTCAATTGCGGAGGAGAGGCGGTAAACACGAGTTTTCCTCCAAGTCGTAATTACAAGTCGTTAACTCGGGTATCATCAGAGCGCTCCGATCTCAACGACTTCGTGAACTCTGATCTTTTTACACAGGAAGTGGATTTTTTATAAAGTGGACCTTTATGCAAATCAACACCGCACAGTTTCAGAATTACTTTAATGTAACACTCAACAGATTCGTTGTTTTCTTTGGCACAACATTCCTCAGAGATTTCACTTTTTTTCCCAGTTTTTCGAAGATATTGTCGAGTTGAAAGTTACAACTTGTCGGAGGATACAAACAGTGCTGAAATTATATTGCCCACAAGCTCGTGATGCATGGTTCTGTAGTCGGTGGTCCAGAACATTGTCTCGGCCTGATCCTATCAAAATGTTAGTACGTCAAACAGCAAAGCAGGAATTTACTGGAGTCCTTACGGAATGGGGTGATATTTATTGCCGATGAAATTAAATTCAAGGGAATGTTCTGGGATGTAATGGGAATCCAATAGAAGAACAATAAAGAAAACCAAATAATAGATCCTTAGAGTCAAGGACCATGAAAGGATAAAATAAATAAAACAATAACACAGGTACCAAAATAAAAACACTAATTAGATTAAATATAATACATACTTCCATTAAACTGTCCTTAAAATGGAGAATATTTTGCTTTTTTTCACAGGTTTTAACCTTTTCACCTTTTCACTCTATTTTAACGCCGCTTTTTTCACCATCACCATTCAGCATCACTCATTATTACTCCATAACTGCATTGAATTGGAGAAAAATTGAATTGCAGAAAGCAAGAACAGACACACATTTCTCCCAGAGAGTGGACACACCGGGGCAATAAACATGATGCATTTGCCACTCGAGTGAGAACCCACCTGTTCTATCCATTTTAATATGCCTCCCAAGTCAACTGTATAATATTCAGTAAGACGTCTCCTTTTTCAAATCAGACAATTACATTCGTTTTCGACACAAATGTATCCACATTTAGCTTTAATTGTCATCATTTCATTTGTTTTACTCTCAGGTCCTTGGGTTTAGAAAGGAAACATGCAAAGCGATTACCATTACCTAACGGTATCCAGCCCGACCTCCACTATCACACACTTGAATGTTTCGGGAATAGACCTGGCCGTTTGTGCAGGTCTATAAGCATCTGCTGCATATCTAGAAAAAAATCCGATAGATAATTGCTAGAAAGCAGAAAAGTTCAGAATTTTTATTTGTCATATGGCAGCCTTTCATGTTGTATTATTTACTCTTATTTTTAAAATATGCCATTATATTTGGATAATAGATACTGACCTAACTGCTTATTTAAATACTTATTCTCACGATACAAAAGAAAACCTGAAAGACTTAATCGAATGTCCTCACAATAGCAGTATTTCAAAGATATTTCCTGTCCCTTTGTTCGCCCAATCAGTTTTTATTTTAGGAGTGGGTTGTTTAGATTGCACTCAGTGTTTGACCCTGTTTAATCCAATGGCCAGGTCCCTTCATCTCAACCGCCCCTCTCTGGGACAGGACAAAATGCTTGTGGGAATTGTGTCATAACCTCATCCAGCCACACACTCATTTGAAGTGGCTGCGGTTATCGTAGTCTTCTTAACGATCCGTTAAAAAAAGCACTGAATTCAGACGCCTGGAGCTATAAGCCCTTTTTACAGGCTTCACCATTCTCTACAGAGAATGTTTTTTATTGTTTCCACTGCTGAAACTTAAGGGGTTTTGAAGACTTTAACAGAACAATGCAGAAAACCTGTTCAGAATGAAATTCAAATGTAATAGATTTGGCACTAAAGCATTTTGTGCTAAAGTTGTGAATTAAAGCAGGGAGCTCAGTGCTGATGGTGATTTTCTTCATTGTGACAGTAAGACAGATTCACTACTAAAATCATCACGTAGTGAGCAGTTTTCCAGAGTCTTTCCCGAGCAGGGACAGTAAACATTGGGAAAGGAGAGATGGGAAAGGACAGATATAGCTAATTAATTCATGATGAGCGACTCAGACACACGTAATTGGGAGACTAGATATAAGACAGGGATAATAAACCAACATCATTTCCCTCCCCAAAAACAACCATAACAACAGTGAGCAGCAGAAGAAACAAAAACGGCTCATGGGACACGTGGTAATCGGCACAAGATGTGACAATGAGCGCATGTCTAAAAAAAAAAAAAACAATAATGAGAAAAAAGCCCGCTGGCGTGTGAGTCGCTCTGGACCAGTCACACAGTGCGACGTCCTAGCGCAGGAGGCTGCAGCGCTTTGATAAGGAACCGAACCGTGACGCCATGGAAACTCTGCGAGGGAACGGAGCAGGCAAACCAGGAGAGGCGAGTCGAACCCAATTCTCACCGAGCGCGAGTTTCACGCCGTCTCCGCAGGGTTATCAGTCCCCCTGCTGTTGATGATAATGGCCTGACAGGGCCTCATTGGGCTGTCAGCCTTTACAGATGCTGTGCGTTCCCCCTAGGGGTCAACCTCCGGGCTGCAGCAGCTGGCTTTCAGCCTCTGTTCTGCCTTCCTCTGGGTGGGCCTGAAACAGGGCCAAAGGCTTGCCACAGGAGCGGCAGCAGGTTCTGCCGGATGTCTCTGTCGGAGATGTCAGGAGATACCGAAGGAATACCGAAAAGCAGTTTATCGGTAGATGGTGTTTCACAACTGAAACGGTTGTTTAGTCCCATTATTACAGTAATTAGTATCATCAGTATTCGAGTTCTCTACAGTTTTGCAGTGGAAGCTAAGCTGGCAGGGAAGGAGTATGAATGTATTAATGCCAGTGAAGACTGTGTTATTAGCAGCGGTCTGTGATCCATCTCCTTTGAAAGGCTCCAGATAAATGTATTTTGTGTAATAAAAAAAACACCACAGATAACAGAGGAGGCCTTTGAAGACGTGGTTGTGAAGCGGCCTGTCTAATGTCTGAGCAATACAAGTGCAATTAAGAAAGAACATTGGCTGTAATTCTGTGCCATGCTCTGTTTTTGAAGGTTAACTTCACTCTTTCTGTCACATGCCTCTTTGATCACGGCTGAATTCTGCTTCCAATCTCCCCCAACGAACACTAACATACATCTAAGTTGTACTGCATGCAGGGGTGTCTCGCGCTCCCTTTCTCCGTGAGATAATGCCCTGTTTGTTGATGCTAGCCTTCTTTGCAGAAGAAATGCGTATTTGTAGCCTTACGTG
>JAOVYW010040871.1:25386-35788 GCA_025775045.1 Hiodon tergisus | reverse complement strand
TTAACAGCCAAGTTCTTTGATCTTTGAAGCCTAGTAAATAGTCCCCAAAACTATCAATGGAAGAAAAACACTGGGCTATATCCTTTCCACACGGATAGTCCAACAACTTTAATATCACTGCAAAACAACCCCCCCCCCCCCTTCCACAGGTGGTGCAGCAGGATCTAGGCTGCTTGGCAGTGAGGCCTGGGCGTTTCCTCCCTCCCTGGGGTGCTGCGTCCACCTGACCTCCCCATCTGAGAAACAGGCCAAGCTGAAGGAAACGGCACGATATTCCCTTTATACTGGGGAATCAGGTTTCACTTCCAGAGCCCCGGTCTGTGGGCGTCAGTCCAACCAAATGGCCTGTGCGTACAGCTTAAGCGCTTTTAAACAAGGGAGGAGAATGTGCACGAGTAGCTCTCAGTGTAAACCTGAATCCAACTGCAGGAAGGGGAGGAACTTGGACCCTGTTCTTCTGTGTCGACAAAGACATACCACGATGCCCACATAAACACACACCGACATCACTGGGGCGCGTGAAAATACTAAATATTTACCATTCACCAACATCTGTTCAATGTACAAAAAAAAACATGCCTAAAGAACAGAGCCTTTATAAGGGGCGGCTTTACGAGATCATCAGGGGCAGATATCTTCTCGTCTCCTCATTAAAGACTTCCATCAGAATAAAGCCACCACGTCTGGATACAAAACTAACACGTGCCCCTATGAATCCCCTTATAACCGTTGCAAACACAGGGCACAAAATTTGGTTCATTAAGACACGTCTTAACCATTTCACTCTGCAAAGGGACAAGGAGCGAGAAACCTGTAGACGTTATACAGGTATGCACTGAATAATCACAACCATGGCGTTAATATGTTCAGCTTCATGGGTGCTCAAAGGCATGCTCCAGAACTACAGGCCCTTGATTTTGACTGAGAGTGGTATAAACGGCCCCCCACATACTTTGACAGGCCTCCCACCCCTGTGTTAGAGAAAAAAGGCCGCTCTACTGGGATCCCTAGGGTGACAGCTGAACCATGCATTGTCAATACAGACCCTGGGATCTGTCACAGAGCCCAGAGCCAGAGGTGACCTCTGACACGAGAACCACACCCACCCCACCCCAAAAATGGCACGAACCAAAGACCTCCAAAGAAAGCAAATAAAGAGCTGACCATTATTAAAAAAACTTCTCCATTACTGTTTATACGATCTCAGTCTTTACGACAAGCTCCACCATCAGAAGCAGCAGGAAGGTGAACGCCCAGAGCAGAGCCATTGAACCTGTGAAGTGTCTGCTGGGAATAAATGACACTACTGAGTGCTGAGGTAATTCTTTAAACATTTCTTATTTTCCAAGAAATATAAGAACAGCCATTGTGCCAACATCAGCATTATTATGCGACTATATCCTAAAGCTACGAACAAAAACACGTGTGACCAGCTGCTTCTACAGATCCAATTAAAATCATCCCGGCCACACAAACAAACAAGAAGAAACCCCATTCAAACCCCCACAAGTCACGCGAGTCGCACAAATACATGTAGAGAGTGTAAGGGAATCAAATGAAGAACAAGGACAAAGCCCAGTCCTCTCTGTAATCGATCTGTTTCCTTCCCTTTGGTCAGGAGATCTGTCCCATGGCTGCTCTGGGGCTAATGTCTCCTGCATCTCAGGAACAGCCAGGACCATGTTAGGTAGAAGGTGAGGGGAGAAGACCCGGTGCTGAGATTTGATTTTGCCTGTCATCAACTCAGTAATGGTATATCCCACTTTCCCCCAGACAAACAGTTTTTAAAAAGTGATTTTAACGAAACAATTGCACGACCATAGAAAGATGCAAAAGCGTATGGGCCGACACCGTCCCCATTATTTAGTAAGTTGAAAATAAAAATAATAATTAATTCATGCTTTAAATGCGTATTACTTACTGCAGGCAACAGCAATCATCCCAAGTATAAATTGTATTTGTTTAAGAATATTTTTTATGGATTAAAAATGTAATTTTAACTGCAGGTGACTGCATAATCTCCGATAGAAATGTTATAACTCACAAGCCTATATAACGCTTAAGATCAAGACGGTTATGTTTCCGAGGCATTTGTCGAAGTGCTGCTGTATAGACTGGCTACGCGTCAAGAACAGAAAATATCAAGACCGAGTGTAAACCCAATGCAATCTATAAATCAAAGCCGAAATGCAAGACCATATATATATATATTATATATGAGAGAGAGAGAGAGAGAGAGAGAGAGAAAGAGAGAGAGAATATATTCTAAGGTGGCGTTTTACACACTTTAAATGCAAAAATACTCATTACTCATTATGAATACAGCGGCAATTCGTAGCAGCATATCTAGCATGGCATGCATCATTGTTATTGACAGAAAAGTTTGACGATTCCGAACCAACAGAAACTGAAATCACTCACGTTATAAACTATCATTATCTCCCATCGCGACAGTGTGCAGAAATAAAATTTTTTTAAATGTTCTGATTTTCGTCTATTCTTCAGGGCTAAGTTTTATACCTTTTTTTTCTTCTCGCTTTCTCTCGACCTTTCCACCAGTTTAACACAAGCAGCCTGGTCTGTGCTGCCTGGAGTCAACGGGAGAGCCACTGCACCCTCCGCGCAAGTCTCGGTATTATACCGCGAGGATACGGATAGGGGTGGTTCTTGAAAAACGTGCACAGTAGTTCTCTCGCTCCGTAGAACTTAGCTATGCATTAGGAATTATTTTTCTGAATGCTGTACTCGATTAAAAATATGTTCTTGTCTGAAGTAGTTTTACTTCCTTATCATACACGCGAATGTCGAAAGACGTATGCCTAACATTTCACACTTAGATATTTTACATCTGGTCAGGTATCCTTGCACGGGAGTAGAACGGCAGTTCAACAACTTGCACTTGGATAAGCAAATTACAGATACACTTCCTGCTTCCCCATTTCTATGGAGCACGTGGCAGTGATTATCGCAACTATTCTGAATTGTTCTTAAGAATTGTATTAGTGAATAATTTGGGGAAAGAAGCGAATGGCCTTCAAAATATAAATCCTTTTTATTTTTTAAATGAAACGCATTCACGAACCCATACCAGAGACATCTATTCTATATGCATCTCATTGTATAGAAAAGTGCTTACATTCTTTATTTCTGTTTTTAAAAAATTGAATGCTAGTTGATTTTTGTGTTTCTAGCCTTCATTTGAACTTTCCGATTGCGCGAATGCGTCCTTCCAGTCGTCACGCATCCTACAGCCACACACACTGGAAGGTAGTTCTACACAGCCCACTCTAGGAGCTCGGCGCCGATTGGAAGAGATGCTTGTCAGTCCGTCTGAAGTAATATTTATTGTTGGGTGGGGCAATTTAATAACCTCAAATAAAAAAACTGCTTTGAGACTAAGACACCGTTTCTGCTTAAAACATATATGTTTCGCCACCGTTGTTGCTTATCTCCAAAACCACTTAAACCTTCCTCAAACGTTTTTTCGAAATATTCTAAAATCTTTCCTTTCAGTTTAATTTGATGTGTCCCATAATTTGAAAAATAGTCGTATATAAGGCTACAATGACTTTTCATCCATACAATCGTGTATGTTTCTATAAATTTTCAGCTCGGTTTTCCAAATGACTTTTTGTCAATGACTTAATTTACATTCAACTCGGAATAAGACACACAATCTATATATATTTCTCGCACAATATCACAATCGGTACGTCACTGTAGCTTCTGCAGAATATATACATAAAAACCTGAGATTTCTTACGTAATATCATTTCTTTTTATTTATTTCCTAGTTGATCTCTTTGATCAACAAGTAGCTTGAAAAGTTTGGCTCTCTCAACGCAGTTATCAATTAAACATGGACTGGTAACTACAGTACATTTATTTGTAGATAAATTCATCATCTATTTGTCCCCTAGACATTATAAATGTAATTAATTATAAATGCAATTTAATACCGTTCCAAAGCCTGAACTATAAAAAACACTGAAATCGGACAGGTGTGGACCTTCATCATGAGGGTAATACCTGCCTGCTACTGATTTAAAGAGTACACTGATTAATAGATGCGGTGCAAAATGTTTTCTTATTTTAGAAATGTTTCCTCAACCCTCTTCATTCTTTCGGACTTAAACGGAAGATATCAGGAGTCGGGTTTCCATACCATCTACAACTATATCGGTACCACCTGTTAAGAAGATCTCTAATAGTCTGAAAATTGATCTTACGAAGGCGACATCAATTCAATATCTTCCATAATGTATTTTTTCCCATAAATGTCTAATGTCTATGCTTCCAAAACGATATCAAGTTAGATTTTTCACTGGGTAGTTGGGGTGTGTAGTTTTATTTGCTTCTGCCGTCCGAAGGGCTGTGCTGCCTACAACTCCCAATGTTCAACTAATTAGCTAATTTCAGTACTGCGAAACTGCTGTCAAAACTGCTTGAAAGTCAAGAGTTTACCTTACTGCCGGTGTGCGACACTGAAAACACATTAAATATGTTTGGTAAATGTTGAGTTCTTACCGGTTGAATCTCCCATTGCTAAACTAATCGGAAAAGTTATTTAGTTACCTTGCTAGGTTAGGTACGTCTTTAAATCGGAATAGTCAAAAGTCGCATGACGATAGCTAGCTAGCTAGCTAGCTGCCGATGTTCTCTGTAAACTTAGTAGAGATCGTGCTGTCGCGCCCAGTGTTTTCATGAAAGCGTAAGCAACTTGTCTCGATTACGGTAGCTATTTCCTGGAATCAGTGCTAGCCCGAAGAGCTGAAACTGGAATGTGAAAAGACCACCAAACTAAAGAACCCTTAAGCGCGATTAGTCATGGAAGCCGCTTCACAAGACATGCTCCCTAACGACAAAGGGGTGGAAAAAACAATGGACGAATATCTGAAGTCATTGGGACTTTATCGTAAGAAAATAGCCAAAGACGGCTCTTGTCTGTTTAGAGCAGTCGCCGAGCAGGTATGGTTAAAGGTAGTCTTTATGTCTACATAATAGGCACTAAGTATACTTCTTAATACTGTATTATGATAATTCCAAACAAAGTTGATTAAACCACTTTGCAGTCAGCCTTCTCTTGCATATACACGTGCATATACACCTTGTTTACTAGCTATCACAAGCTTTGTTGTCCAGCTAAGTTTTGACGAATGCAACCCATTTTGTATCATTTTAAGGTGCTGCTTTGCCAAAGTCGACATAGTGAAGTAAGAGCTGCATGTGTTAAATACTTGAAAAAACACAGAACGAATTACGAGTCGGTACGTACTACTACAAACTATAATGCCCTTTAAAGTTGATGAAAGAACATCTTTTTATACAATCATTGCGTCTCTAATGTATTACCTAATGCAATTTACTTTGCTCCCTATAGTTCATAGAGGGGAACTTTGAAGAGTACTTGAAACGACTGGAAGACCCACAGGTAGCTTTCAACCTGGAATGTCATGCCCATAGTCCATTCTCCTACTTTATCCCGTCACAGCATGTCTAGGTTTTGGGGAGTTAGCTCTTCTACATATAATTTTTTCCGTGTCTTGGTTTTCCTCCAAGCCGTACGAACATTTTCGGTTTCGTTTCTCTTCTGTTTTCTTCAACATTGGAGCTGTTTAAATAACTGCCGATCTTGAACCAAATCCTTACGGTTTTCCCACCTATCATTTATCTCCGATTTATCGTCGAACATAGGCTATAACAAATATATGTATTTTCATCTTCTACGTAGATAGTTTCGTTTCTAACTTGTTTGCCTATTTTCAAAAAAAAAAATTTTTAATCCATTAAATAAGTTATTTATTAGTAAAATATTGAACTGCAAAATTATTGAATTATTTTGTTCTGATGGTGACTTTTTAAATGGTTGGCTTAAAGCAAAGAGACCAGGCTCTCTGCCGTTGGGCAATGGGATGAGGTGATCACACAAATAGACTGAGATATTGCCTGACATTAATTTGATTTCATGTGAAAGGATTTGTACCTTATAATATTTAAAAGCAATGCCTTTTCCTCCTCCTATGGCTGAACTGTATTATAAGTTGAAATAACCGTATTTTTTATTTTTACAGAATTGGGTTGGAGAAGTTGAGATAAGTGCCCTGGCTCTCATATATCAGTAAGAGAGACTGCTTCTAAAGATATTAGAAGATTATTTAGAAATCAAAATGGTGAACAGTCACTTGTTCTGTACTTTGAGGATAGCTTATATTTGCAGTGTGTAAGTTTATGGGTGTTAATGCACAACTCTAGCGTTTTCATATGAATATAAAAGTGTGTTTCTATCCTGTTAAATGCAGGTTGTTTACCAGACGAGTAATGGATATACCTTATATTCTGATATTTTTTCTTTCGAGGCGTGATTTCATAATCTTCCAGGAGCCTGAAAAACCTCCAGTAAACATAACTGAGAACAATTTTGCTGATAAGGTAAAAATGATTTAAGTCTCCTTTCATTTTGCGAGCACAATGCATTTCATATCGCACGTATTTCATGGGAAATGTCGTTCGCTACAAACAATCTAGAAATGACCCAGCTGATAGCCCTGTACATGCCAGCAAGAACCCGAAATGAAATTGGCTGCATTAGCATGTTGCCTATTCAGTCCTA
Source organism: Hiodon tergisus (assembly GCA_025775045.1). NCBI lineage: Eukaryota > Metazoa > Chordata > Actinopteri > Hiodontiformes > Hiodontidae > Hiodon > Hiodon tergisus. The sequence continues at coordinate 29,178 of JAOVYW010040871.1, read as the reverse complement.
TGTTTTTCGATAGTTGATCCTGCGTGTTGGTAACAATGGACAATAGCTAGGCTTATGGTCAGCTGGTATATCAAACTTGGTAATCAGAATGTGGAAAATAATGAATTTCTCATCATTTGCTTGTTAGGTTCGTCTCTGCTTTCTAAATGGGAATCACTACGATAGCGTTTACCCAATAGAATTTGTGAACAACGCTGCTCTCTGCCAATGTAAGTGTGTTTATTAATGGCCTATGAGAGGATATCAGCTTAATTTGATCAATGACAAAATTTGCTTGTAATCGATTAGACTAAAGTCAGTAGCCTCTCTGTACTTTAATTAATCATTCCAGGTTACCTAGATACAGAATACAATACTCATACTTTGCCTAGTTAGTGGAATCCTGAGCAGTGAAACAAATGGGTTTAGAACCTATAAAATACCAGGTCGGTAAACTGTGGAGTTCAGTGCCAAGTGTCTATGCTGCTAAGAAAATGTCTGACATGTCTGAGTGTTTGTTTCCAGCCATTCTGTTTGAGTTGCTGTATAAGAAGGTGTATGGAGTGGATTCTAGTCTGCTGGAACCCTGTCTGAAGAACTGCAGTGACACGGAAAACGCTTTAGCTGGGGAGTGTAACAGCAGCGAGGAGTCCGATTTGGAGGAAGTGGAGCCCTACTGGTAAGAATATGGAACTGTTTTGAAGGTGGAATATATGTTACGACTTGTCAGGCGTTTTCAGTTCAAAATAAAACAAAACAAATTAACAATAGCAATGGCCATGTGTGGAACTAAACTTGATTGACAATTTGATAGTAGTTTAATTCTCCTTTCATTTAAATAACGATGGTTTCATTAAAAACGAACTGATAAAGTTGCCAAACTAATTTATTCTATTTAACAAGATGAATATATTTGAAAATGACTTTTATGGGTGTTTGCACATGTATAGTGAACTTAATTTAGATGGCTTTAACTGCAGTTGATCACATGTTTGATGACATTGCTCTGTTAAGTGGTCAATTTTGGGGAGATAAAAATGAGCTAAGGGAACTGATTGGAAATTAAATTAAATGCCAATGCTTGCAGTTTGTAGGAGAGGTTTTAAACTGAAATACAATTTGAAGTAGATGATGAATGGCTGCGGTGTTATTTAATATGCTTCAAGCCGCTAACATCCACTAAGCACAAAGGCTGGACTTTTATTTTTGCAAACCAGATTAGCTATTCGGTTGAATGTCTGCTGGATATGGTATTTATACCATGCAAATAGCCTTAGGGATATCCTTAATCCCCGATCAGGACCAAAGAAAGTAAGGGGGTTTTGGGGGTGTAACCAAGTAGGCATGTTGCTATGACAACATGGTTAGAGAGGGATGTTTCTTGCAAACAGGTGATGATGGTTAATGAGTTGGTCATAGGCACCTGATAAATGCCACCTGATGAAGCCAACACAGCTTTCCTTTATTTAAATTTTCATTTGTTACAAAGTCTCCTCTCTCAAGCTTGGTTACATACTCTTTTCCCTCCTTTAATTTAAAGGTAAGACGAGGTTCTAATGATTTCTTAATACTTTAAAAGTATTGGCTTGATGGAGAGCAAGATCTGTATAGTTTTGTGTGTTTGTGTGAAACTGCTTGGTATTCTTTTGCTCTGTTCATGTAGTTCTGGGGTAGATATTGTGTAGCAATGATTTGTGGGTAGATATTGTGAACTAACGATTTGCGTATTTTTAAATTCACTGCTGATGGAGTAAGCAGGTGGCCTCATTTCTCAATCAACAGGCCCAATGAGAAAGCCATTCCTGGTGACATGACCAGCACCAGCCCCTCAAATGGTAACCAGCCCTGCAAGGTACTGGTCTGACAGGTTTGAAAAGATTAAGCACTGTACCACTGTACACTGTCCTGGAGTTTAGCATTTAGTTTTTGTTTTCTTTTCTTTTTCCCCTCCTCAGACATCTGCCAAGTTGAATTCCTCCGAGTTGACTTTGTCCCATAGAGTACAGAAGTCTCTAAACCCTGTGGTGTTTAGGAATGTGGAGTATGATGTCTGGCTGAAGTCTAAAAGGGGTAAACAAAAATAACACTTCTGGGTCTCCTCAAAATAATTGTTTTTAATTCATCACTGGTGGGGGATTTTTTTTTTTTGAGACGTGTAATTCAGATGGTCCCTAAACCATGCCCGTTTCCCCTCAGCTCAGCAAAAGCGTGATTTCTGTATTGCTGCCGGAATGCAGTACGCCGTTGGAGACGAATGCAAGGTGTGACATTGTGAATGAATTGTTCTGCATGTCTGTAGCTTTGTGTTTCAATATAGATTTAGTGTTCTCCTCCTGCAGAGGTGGTTTTTGTGGCTTATTGTTTTTTTTTTGTGTGTGTGTGTCTCGCCGTCACCTCAGGTACAGCTGGACAACGACGATAGACACTACAGTGCGTATGTTCAGGGTGTCTGTCCCAACAACGGTCCAGTCAGGGTGTTCATTAAAGAACTGGGGAAGATGTACGTAAATCAGTGCTTGCATGTTTTCAAGTCTCCTCTGCTGGTATGTTTAGGTGGAAGTTTCTGACATGATTGAATTGGCATTCTGAGTGGGTTTGTATGTTTTATGGCAAGGGTTTGGGGGGTTAAGTGGGCAGTTTGCTATGCAGCCCCATGAAACATGAGCAGGATGTGAACTTGGTAAAATAAAACAGGCGAGGGAGAGACATTCAAACCTCTCCTGCATTTGTGCAGGCACTCTGTACCTCTTTGGAAACTCCGCCCTGCCACAAATGAACCGCTAGCCTGGAGCACCGTGGCAGAGAGAGGGAAGAGGCTTGGTGTAGTTAACGGGAGTGGACAACGCTCGGGTAAGGGCTCCTGCCACACCTCTCCTGCTAGTTCTTTTGGTGTGACTTTCTGGTGATTTATGTCTGTTAAAACAAGGTACCTGGTCTATGGCTGGGTGCCTCGGTGCTTTCTAGACTGCTATATTATTGTAATTGTACAAAAAAAAGATTTTTTACTGATTCTCTGATGTTCTGCAGAGTGGGAGACCCAGAAAGGACGGAAATCTTCAAAATCCTCACCAGCTCTGTACGTAGGCCGGGGAAGTGGTCCAGGCAAAGTACAGAAACGGAATTCATGGTCCCCGCAGGGCCCCACGGAGGAGCAGGCAAAAGGGAGGACTGCACACCCCACGGCCAGGTATGATGTTCATATCTCACTCTCTGAACTGCGCTATGATTTGTGGAGTGTGACGTCCATGCGCTGGCCCTGATCCTGGCTTTGCTGGTTCTGACAGGAAGAGCGAGCACGGTTCCTCTGGCCCCCCGATGCAGGAACCCCAATATGGCCTGCCTTTGGACCAGCGCATAACCAGGGATGAGGACCAGGAGTCCCAGGAGATTATGAACTGGGATGAGCTGAGCTTTCCGGCTCTGGGTGTAAGTTGTAGGCTAAACGGCAGGCCTACGAGCAAAGGAAGATGGGTGTCAGTTGATGCGATTTATTAGATACATTTGTTGCAGCTGTTCATATGTATGTACCAGATGTTATTTTGCTGAACTGTCAACATGACTTGTTCATTAACACCTCCGTTTATGTTAGTCCTGTAGAACAGCAGTTATTGCGTATCAATACCAGCGAAAGCTTCCCTGTTTGTCCACATGCAGAGTCAGGCTGCCACTCCGAATAGTGGCAGTGGAGAGAGGGTTGGAGCCCAGGCCAGTGAGAGTGGAAGAAGGATAGGTACACAGCCTGGCGATGGCCGTGGGACCAGGAGGAAGCCCTTCTGGGAAGGAGGTGTGTGTGTGTGTGTGTGTGTGTGTGTG
>JAOVYW010040871.1:2625-19679 GCA_025775045.1 Hiodon tergisus | reverse complement strand
GTTAGCTAGGATGCGTTCATAAAGACATCAACTATAAACAGGAACAATCCTGCACGAGTCGAAATCGAACCTCGTGAGCGAAATTACATTGTCTGATCAAAATTACACACACGTACACTCATCCTGGTGAACGGTTTAGGAACCTTTCCTGGACGATTTAATGTTCCGCAAATCGCTTGGATAACAGTATTTGCAATTTCGATGTTTTTCAGGTTGCTTGTGAGCCCAGTCAACATGTGAACAACCGTGTGATTTTATTTAACGAAGGTCGGATCAATAGGTGCTCATGTTCAGAAACATGAATAGCTAACTGCGGTATGTTAAACCCACCGCTTAATGACTCTGGCGGCCATGAGACGCTGCTCAGAGTCCAGGTAGGCAGAGGGCTCATCAATCAGGTAAACATCCGCAGGCTTGCCCAGACACAGGGCCAGCGCCACACGCTGGAGCTCTCCTCCAGACAGGTTCTGCACCTACAGCAACCAAAGACAAAAACCTCTCACAACACTTCATGACTTTCGCAAATTGTTGGAAATCAATGGAAACAACACTGGCACGGATTTTTACAAAAATATATTACCTAGCAAATTAAGAGAATTACTTACCCACCCAAAAAACCTGTTACCACCTAAACCAGGTTAAAAATGTGTTACAGAAAATGAAAACGCCTGTCGCTGTGTTTATGTAATGGTTATTTAAGAAATTAGAAAAATCATTCAGACTCACATCTTGATCAATGACGCTCTCGATCTGCATGGGTTTCATGACATCCGTGACGAACTGAGGGTGGGTGTACGCATCCCGGATTTTCTCATGAAGCAGCGAACGTACACTTCCCTGGGGGAACACAGGAAAAATACCATTGTGTCACTGTTAATGGAATTCTTAGAAAAGAAAAACTCAACTTGGGCTATAGTGAGGTACATACTTTGAATTTAGGGCTGATCTTCTGTGGCTTGTAGCTGACATTTAGGATGGGCACCTCTCCTAAAGAGGATGGGAACAAGTCAATTCGGCCTCCGTCTGCCACAAAAACGTGTCTCGCTTCCGGTGAAACCGGTAAGTATGGTCCATTGTTTGTGTGCCCCTGAGCTTAGATCAGGCCAGCCAGGTGGGACAGGCCACATATTTTATACATGAACTGCTCAATAGGCAGGGTTTAGCCCCGTTTGAACCAGTAACAGGTTTAATGTCAACCAATCAACTGCCTCTCTGCACCGCAGCAGAGTTATAATATGTACAAGGACAACAAGTTAACAAAAATGTAAGCTGATCCATAGAGTTAAAAAAGGTGAATTTGTTCATAACACACTTGCATAGTGGATGTAAAAGTGGTTATATTTAAATTAACATTTTGATAATTATAAAAGGGAGTTACAGGCTACGTTTACCTCAAATAGCAGAAACTTAATAAATAAAAAAAATAAAAAAATTCAGATTATTGAAGGAAATAAAACATAGAAATTACCCCCTTCATCTGCCTTAAGACGACCGGCAAGCATTCTGATGAATGTGGTTTTTCCAGTTCCTGAAAGAAATGGGGTTCCAACAATGAGAACACAGCAGTCTACAGAAAACACATTCCTTTGTGCAGCATTTATGCTTTTAACACTACCTTCAAGTCTCAAAGAAGTCACCGTCTCATGTTCAGAAGATATAATAAAATGTTCTACACAAATATACTTGAGTTAGGCTGTTGTCCTGCCATTAACCTAAGCGGTTCAAAACATTTGTCTTCGTACAAGACAATAGACAGAAAGAGTAGAGCTTGCTATTCCTGTATAGAGCAGTCCTTAAAATGTGGTTTAAAATAATAACAATAATACATTTCAGTTTTATAAGCCAATAGATTGATTAGGCTGACTGTGAACCACATTTGGCTGCTCTGGTCCACACCAGAGCTTACCGTTCTCCCCAAGCAGGACCATGATCTCAGAATCGGTGAACTCCCCCTCCACAATCTCCAAGGAGAAGTCCCCCATGGTCTTCTTCATGTTGGGGTAATGGTAGCGACACATCTTCTTGATCTCCTCTTCGTTGGCCGTCTCTGCCACCTTAAACACCAGCGAGGTCTCTCTGAAGCGCAGGTTCTCCGTGGGGACGTAGCCGTCCAGAAAGATGTTGATGCCTGTAGAGGAGATGAACCAAGCGAAAAGTACGTTTCGTACACAACTTGAGATTTATACAAGGGAATAATTAAAGGATTCGACTGAGGGGAACCAAAATCAGGCATCCAAAAACACACACCCCTCTCCCAAAACCGTACCTTCCCGAACACTAAAGGGCATAGTGACGACTCCATACGCGCTGGGCACTCCATACAGACAGCAGATGAAGTCGGACAAGTAGTCCAGAACACTCAGGTCATGTTCAACAACAATGATGTATCTAAAACACAAATTAAAAAAAGGTTATAAAAACGGCAACAAAAAAAGGGCAAAACACTCAGAGGAAGTCCTTCCCAGGAACTGGAAATGGTTTTCACACACCGGTCGGGGGTGATGAGGGAGCGGATGGTAATAGCAGCCTTTAAGCGCTGTTTCACATCCAAGTAACTGGAAGGCTCATCAAACATAAATCTGCAACAGCAAAACAGAACAGGCTTGAAAAGGCTCAAAAAGACAACTGGATCAAGGTGCCGCTCATGGGCAGTGAAACGCCGAGATTACTGACATGTCTGCTCTTTGGATGCACACCACTGCACATGCGAAGCGCTGAAGCTCTCCTCCTGACAGGTCCTCCACGTTCCTGTCTCTGAGATGGGTCAGATCTGGTCCAAGGTAAGACCACAAAACATAACAATTAAAGCTCCAGATGTCACCTGATGTATTTCTCACTACATAATGCGACCTTAAACAGGGAATAAACACTCAATGGCCAGTTTATTATGTACCGCACCCCATTCACAAAACTGGCTTGCTATTTAAAGGGGGCAGACAGGCATTAAGGCATTCAGTTACTGTTTGTTTGAATGGGCAGAACGAGTGACCTAGGCCACTCTGAGGTGTAGAATGCTTGTCAGGGCCAGGCACACCGGCTCCAGAACCTCAGAAATCCATAAGAATTCAGTCTATCCAGGATGCAGAATGGGGTCCGAGACCCGGTACGAGATGGATGTACCTAATAAACTGGTCACCAAGTCTGTTGCAACATTGGCTGCCTATAGCTTTTACCTTCCTAAAACGTCCCATTAGTCTTATATATGTATACAAAACTGGTTGTTGAAGGAATACATAACATAGCATTTACAAATATTTAATCATAGACCTGTACACAAGAGGTTGGTTATGAACCCCAATTTCCCCAAAACCCCAATAGAGCGCATATACACCTTTATTCCGCTGAATGAATATACATACCAAGCTGATCACAAACAATATTCTCGGTCTTGGTGTCATCTTTTCTACTCAGAATGGATCCCACTGTGCCCTAATTTAATCAAAAGATATCAGTTAGCCAGTTGCAAATTTAATGTGAGCTCAGACTAAATCTCTCAGTCACTCATACATACATACGAGAAAGAGTAGACAGGCTACTAAAGTCTACATTTAATAACTGCTTTTAGCCACACGCTTCTTCCTCAAATGCAGAGGTAATTTTAAACGCTCAGCTGCCTAGGTTTCTCGTATGATTTACCACTGACCTTAACAGTTTTGGGGATCTGGTCCACATACTGAGGCTTGACAATAGCCCTTAGGTCATCCTCTAGTATCTTGGTAAAGTAGTTCTGCAGCTCGGAACCCCGGAAATAGGTTAGGATCTCCTGCCAGTCCGGGGGGGCCTGAAACCCAAAACAACCACCAAGTGTTTCACTGGTTAAAAACGCCTCCGACATCTCTTCATTTAACAACAGGACCGACATTAGTGAAAGCATTTCTGACAAGACCATCTTTTGCATAGAGACTCACATCATACTTTCCCAGGTTAGGCTTCTGCTTTCCTGCTAGGATCTTGAGCGCAGTTGATTTTCCAATACCGTTCGTCCCAACCAGACCTAGAACCTCACCAGGTCTGGGAATGGGTAGCCTAGAACACAAAGCCATGACATCACTTGTCTGGACATTCTTAAAATCTAACATTTATTCACTAAAAGTCTGTAACACACATTTACATTACATGCATGGACACCGTGTTTACTGCTTTAATGTCCAAACATTTATTTCCAACAAAACTGAAAAGTTAGTTCACATGTCCCTCTGTGAACTAACCTGTGCAGCTTGAAAGAGTTGGCACAGTATCTGTGAGTTGTCTCTTTCTCCAGATTGCTTGGCAGGTTGACAATAGTAAGAGCCCCAAATGGGCATTTCTGAAAAGAACATGTGTCATAAAAACGTTTTAGCAGTACATTTATAAGATCAGAATATGGGTGCTCTTCTTGGTGTTGTGAATGCAACAGTCCTAATGGAACAAGTTTTATTTAATCTATCTAAATTAACAATGATTTTTTACAAAAATATACAATTACCTTGATGCAAATTCCACATCCAATGCAAAGAGATTCAGAGATCCACACAATCTTGCTTTGTGCTGTAACTTCTATGCACAGTTTACCTAGAAACAGCGAAAACTGAAAATTCACCATCACCATGTTGACCACTATAAAAAATCTCAGCCATCGAATTGACAACCAAATGAACGTGCTTTTTTCAATGAATTGGGGTACTGTTAAAAGCACGAATTTGTCTCAACCAGCGAACGTTTCACTTTAATTACATACACACACACACACACACACAGATAAAATGACCGCTGTTGCTCTTACCCATTCGGACCACAGGGCAGCTTTTCTTGCACTCCTGCCTGCATTTCTTGGGCTTGCACTTATCATGGTTTACGATCGCGATGCGAATAGGCTTCTCCGACATTATACAAGCCTTTTGTCACAGGAGATGGGAGAGAAGGGTATCGCTTCCCAAAACAGGGAATGGTCACAATCCGCTCTAGGGGGAGAAAGTACCATTAGCCTGGTCTTTATGTCACTTCGGCAGGGTTCGGGCTAATGCGTAGAAGCAAGTCGGTCTGCTCGCTTACTGGCTCATATACACGAAGTGCAGCACCTAAAACCAACCACACAGCATCATTTAAAGAAATGTAATCTAGGCACAACTAGGCATTAAGGTAAAATATATACTGAACCTAATAAAAAAATTACATTCTTAGCTTACTCATCAACAAATAAAACTTAGCGATTTGAAATAAATGTCCTCTGATCAACATACAATGAGTAGAAAATAACAAGGGAAATAAGCCAAATTCGTATGATGTTAACTACCAAGCAACTATCTAGATTCGTGACGTACATCTAACTAACGTCGCTAAGTATCGAACAGCTTGCACTGCGTTTTAGAGATAACGATGGGGATCATGTAATAAAGTTTCCAATGTTTTGGCTGATCACGATATACATAGTTGACAGATGTAAATGACCAGTTTTGATGTTTCAATTCCTATGTGGAGTGTTATGAAACACACTTAAATGACCCATCGCTAAAGGCCAAAATGCTAACCAGAGCTCGCAAATATAATCCTAAACGGGGTTCGCTATGTTAAATACTTAGCTAGGAAATATATTAAATAAAATCATACACGAGAATACGGCTTAACCAGTCTGACACAGCACAGAGTTACCGACAGACAGCAGCTCACCTCACAACTGACACCAGTTCATATAATTTGGAACTGCCGTACTTCGCGTTCATGCGGTTTTCTCCGTTTCTTTTTCTGTCCAACGTGCTATCATCTGAGAGATAACGCGTATTATCTAAAGCGACCAATATCACCAATTTACGTCATAAGCACGCGACAAAACGGAAAAGGCGAGTGGGAGATTCGAAGTGGATGTTGACTAGATTAAGCCTTTTATTAGAAATGTTGCTATGTAGCTAGCCAAGACTAACAACATAGCACAAATTAAACATCAAACCTCAACGTGGTCATTCAAAAGACAGGTGACGATCATATTTATATGTTTTTTCTTTATGCTATATAATGGGTTTGGGTTAATGGGTAGAGAGCACATTATGCTATTCTCGAATTGTCAACTAATCTTGAATCTACGAATGTAACAATCTTGCTAGTCAGTTGCAAACAAATTTTACGTAAATTGCATATTTAATGTTAACTTCTATGTTGAGAGTTGCATGTACAGTTGAGAACTGATGACTGTACGAACTGTCAAATAGTGGACCTTAAAAAGTGGTAACGTTAATTAATTAGTGACGACTTTTTATTTATTTCTGTTTAACGGGCGGTTTCATCGGAAGCAGCGTAGGCTATATTTTTATACAGTGCCATCCATTTACATATCTGGATATTGATTAAATCAATTAACTGCCGTGTTAAAATCGTTTATATATATGACACAGCATTGCCGTCCTCGGAATTAAAATTGAACCCATGTTGGATACAAAAAGTGCGGAATATAGCTGCGGAATGTACTTCTCAACCAAAGGTTCTCAAACGTTAACAATAAATACAAAGCAATTAACTACCAATGCAGTTAATTGGCTAGCTTTAGCTATCAGCTAGAAGTCCCGTATTATGTCTTAATTAACTTTGCAATGTTATAGGTTTAGTTTGTAAATTACTTAAATAGCACTTTTAAAAATGATCAGTGCACTATTTGATCAAAATGTCTCAAATGTAAACGTTGCAGGAGAGATATGCTTTTGTAAATAAAATAAAAATATCTAAATAAAATTTAAAAACTTATCTTCACATCATGATTTTAATTTATTATATGATCGTGTTGTGCGTTCCTTCTGGGAGAGAACTGACTTGCAGCGCTGGATTTATTTTATGTGATGTATCTGCTGAAAAATCATAATTTAAAAAATGTATCACATTTGGTTTGAAAGTGGTCATGTCACTCATTTTCTTAAAATGTTAAAAGTAGTTAAAACTTTATTCAGATGAGCCGTCAGAAGTAGCGGAGCTATATATTTGGTAAACAAAATTAAAGTTGCCGCGTTTCTGAATAGATGGCCACTGTAAGCAAAACGCCCCCTGGTGCCGACCCGAAGCAGCTGGAACGCACAGGCACCGTCAGGGAGATCGGTTCTCAGGCGGTGTGGTCTCTTTCCTCCTGTAAGCCAGGTGGGTAATGTATTCATAACGGTTCCTTTATCCTTATACGGTCGCTTCTCATGTAAACCTCTATTAGGCAGAGATGGAACAATGAAAACATTTTTCGAATTATACATGAGTAACAAAATAGTTTTTTTTAGGTTACAGTCTAAAAACTAACAAACTATGAATATATTTTATATTGTTAACCTTAATTAGTGATATTAAGGATTGCACCTTCTCGCACATGGATGGGTCGGAAATTAATGTTACTTATCAAATTGTTATTACGCCAAGACTTTAGAACTTCCTTTTTGGAAAAATGGCAAAGTGCATTTTTAGAAACTATTTCTAACAATTTAAGCATTTGATTTGAATAACATTTGATATCATCTAGACCAGGGTATCTTGCTCCAGTACTTTTTTTTGCTACACTTCACTAATTACTGTTAATGTTTATTTGTAGTCATTCTTTTAATTATGAGAGGTATTTCAATATTGAGAGGTAGCACGGAAACAGGAATACCCTGTAGCCAGCGAGGATTTTAGTTTGAGCGGCCTGATCCACCCTTAAACCCTTAAACCATACGTGTTGACACAGCTCGAATTTGTCTCCAGGTTTTGGCGTAGACCAACTACGAGACGACAACCTTGAGACATACTGGCAGTCCGATGGCTCTCAACCACACCTGGTCAACATTCAGTTCAGGTAGACTTTATGAATAATAGGTTGTTTATTGTTTATAAATAACAAAATTATTGGACAAAATAAATAAATACATTTTAATGGCTCGATGTCTGGGAAACACGGCTATATTGTTTTGGGTGTGTGTTATTTGAAACCTAAAACTCTTAGATTCTTGGTTTTTATAATTGCAGAAGAAAAACCACAGTGAAGATGCTCTGTATATATGCTGATTACAAATCGGATGAGAGCTACACGCCCAGCAAGATCTCTGTTCGAGTTGGAAACAATTTCCACAATCTGCAGGAGATCAGGGTAAGCCTGACGGCTCTTTCTGCAAGTGACGCCAATATAAAAAAATAAATATTTGCTGTCTGCCTTCCTACAATTGTAATTTGAAAGGAGCTCATACTGTACACTAGGGGTCAGCATTGCTTCACATGCAATGGAAATTCACAAATCACCTAGCCTTTTTTTCTGCACCAAGGCCTTGTATAACAGGCTTCCGATAAACTTACAATTATACAAAACATTTTATTGGCGCAATTTAGCATATACTTCTGTGGTAATTATAAGCTGTCCTAGCAGAAAACTGTTTTGGTTTGGCTGTGACCCATTGAATAGTGATCAGTTGGGAGACCTTGGCTCAAACCTAGAGTGGACACCCCAGAGAGACTCGCGACTCTGCTCCATGTCCTTGTTACACTTCAGCACTGCTCTCAGATCAGTTCACAGCTAATAAATATAGCCCCGGGAACAGTAATTAGGCTATTTTATTGAGTTGTGGGCCAGCTTTACCGCGAAGATATTTACTGCTTTCGTCCTTTTTTCTCATCAATAGTTAAATGGTTAAATAGTTAACTAATTGATTCCTTGCTTCTTTTTTTTGCAATTGGAAACAGATTGGTAAACTTGGCATTGGACGGTGGACACAAATACCAGTTGGGCCAATATTGTAGATGTTGTTAACCTGATTAAAGAGCATTAATTCTAGTTTATGCCATTAAAAATTAGCTTGAAGACTTTAGTGCTCTTCGGAAATAATCCTCCAGGAGTCTCTTTACACAGGGAGATGTTCTTACCAGCTGCATTGTCATTTTTTGTTACATATTCGTTACTTACGCAACATTATGGTCGCTGAGATGTTATAATACGGTTGTGTTAATAAGGTTGTGTTACAAAGGTTGGGTAACAATCATAAACGTGTCAGGCAAAGATATGAAGTTAGCATGTAGCTATTTTATATAATGACGGACTTTGTGGTTGTGTGGGACGCTAAAAAGAAAAATGAGCGTAGCTAATTATGTGTTTATTTGTTAAAACGGTTGATATACTACTGTCAGAGCAGAGGTGACCTGGCTCAAAAGCAGGTTTTTAGCAGGGGCTACCCCGGTCTGCGAAATGTTGCGTTCAGGGATCGTATAAAAGACCTGCATGAAATTAACATTAACTTTTAACGGGGGATTTAACGTCGCCAAGCGACGTCCTCACACTTAATTTAATTACCTACCTCATAGCCGTTTACGTTGAAGATTATAAAATAATTATAAACACTTCGCTGAAGTGTCTTCTAAATAGTGTATCAGTAGGCTGGAATTTACGGAAGAGTCGGACATAGTCATAAAAGCGAGGAATATCAGCGCCCCATCGACCGGTGGATAGCATTAATTCTAGACAGTTATTAGAGTTGTTGTGGTATCACCGATAGCGGTTACGTTATTTTGAAATCGGTACAGCTAAGATTTATGATTACAACAAACAAGCAAGCTATCCATCAACTTTTAATTGTCTGGGCGAAAATTGGTATAAATTTTAGTCATAGAAACAGGTACTGCTTTATAAAAAATATCTCTGTGTCAGTGAAGCTCCATCTCGAGTAATGTTGATTTGCTGAGTTTCCCCTCCGATCAGAGAGGTCATTTGTTTCCGTTTCGGGTATCGCGGAGTTTAGTGGTTGTGCAGTTCAATGCATCTGTTTGAAAGCCGTTCTTTCAGCAACGTGTGTGGCAGGTTAGACCATCCTCTCCTGTATTGTGGTTGGCTCTTTACACTTGCCAGAGTATGCTAATAATGGATGCTCAGATCTGTGCCCAATTCCCGAAAAGGCGACAAAAGGTTGTAATTTTCCGGAATCCTGTGTGTGTGTGTGTGTGTGTGTGTGTGTGTGTGTGTGTGTGTGTGTGTGTGTCTATATATATATATATAAAAATTTCATTCATTCTCTTTGTTACCAATGAGATTCCTGACGTTTGTAAACACAGCGGGAGAAGTAAAACGTAGAAAATTAAATAATAAGCATGAGTTTAACTTTCCAAGGCAAGATCACTTTTATTTTTTCTTCTTATATTTTCTCCTTGCTCTTCATTTGTTGCACAGTACTTGGCATTAAATCTTTATATTTTTTGGTAAATAAGCCAGTTTCTGGTAAGGATTACACGGAACTTAGTGTGAGGTCCTTTAAATAAGGGTTCTGGAACCTTTTATCTGAAATGTTTTCGATCTGTGCTTGTGTAAGAAATTCTCCAATGCTTGGAAAGAAAGGCAACAGGTTCCTCTCTCTCGCCCCCATAGTTAAAATTGTAGATTTTTGGTAAGAGCTATTTAAAAACTGCAAATACCATTTATTAGGAGTTTCAGGTTCTCCTTGTGGTACGGCTGTGTGTATAAGGCTCTTTACATGACACCTGCTGTGGGGATGAACGGGCTCGTCCGCAATTGCTGATCTGCAGACTGCACCCCTCGACTTTCAGCAAAGCACACAACACATTCACTCACACACATACTAACAAATGTACACACAAATGTATCTGTGAGCAGATCTACACAGACACATGGGCGCGCCCGGCCTCGCGATGACTCTAGCCCCTCTCTCTCCTCCCCTCTCCCCCTCTGCAGCAGCTGGAGATGGTGGAGCCCAGCGGCTGGATACATATCCCCCTGCTGGACCCAGTCAGCAGCCCCATCCGGACCTTCATGATCCAGATCGCCGTGCTGGCCAACCACCAGAATGGCCGCGACACGCACATGCGGCAGATCAAGGTGTATACGCCAGTGGAGGAGAGCTCCATCGGCAAGTTCCCACGCTGCACCACCGTCGACTTTATGATGTACCGGACCATCAGATGATACCCGACACACCCATCTTACCGGACCATTGGATGGTCCCCGATACGCCCATCTTACCGGACCTTCGGATGGCACCCGACACGCCTATCATTTCGTTTATTTATGTTCTTTCAAGCTGAGGCCTTCCCGTGTGCCAACGACTGTTGTTCTCTTGGAACTCGATTTCAATCTGTTGCGCGATTAAAATGATTCAAATTCTGATAGTTTTTTTTATATTGAGGCATGCATTGGTGCCACTTCACACCATATCACAAGGTTTCTCTTATTCATCAACAAGCATTTTTGTCTGTATAGATCATTCTATTAAACTGGAAATGATGTCACTGTGTCTAAGATTCTTTTATGCTCCTATTTCCACTGTATAGATTTTATGGGTAACTTTTTCACATTTTGATTTACCTGGCAGATAACGCAATACTGCCATCCACAATTTAGTATATTATTGTAACACTGAGCTGTGAATCACAGTTTCACTGGTTGTGATAATCCTTTACCATGTCGATGTGGAGGAAAGCCAGGTCGTGTCGGTGTTGGTGAAGGGGAGAGACTCAGCGGTGTAAAGGCAGGTGGGTCAGTGTTGGTGATGGGGAGATGCTCAGCAGTGTAAAGGCAGGTCTGCCGGTGTTGGCGAAGGGAGACCCTCGGCGGCGGTGGTGAAGGGGAGACGCTCAGCGGTATAAAGCCAGGTTGTGTTGGTGAAGGGGAGATCCTCGGCGGTGTAAAGCCAGGTTGTGTTGGTGAAGGGGAGATCCTCGGCGGTGTAAAGCCAGGTTGTGTCAGTGTTGGTGAAGGGGAGACCCTCGGCGGTGGTGGTGAAGGGGAGACTCTCGGTGGTGTAAACCCAGGTCGTGTCAAAAGACTTTGAGAAATTACCCTAAACCTTACATCATTATGATGAGACTGTGGGAGATGAGCTTCTGGTTGTCAGTATGGCTGTTTGAGTAATGAGCATGATACTGTGAGTTGTCCTAATTCAGTATCTGTTACTATGGAAGTGACAGTGGTCCAGCTTCCAGGGTCCTGCTACTCAGCATGGACTTGCTGAAAAACACATTTTTATACATATATTTTTTTGTTAATGGAAACCAATCAGAGGAGATGTTTTTGAACCTGTTTGATGTGATGGTATTTGTCAATGGCAGACCTCCAAGATAAGCTTGACGTTTCCCTAACTAGGTCTGCATGGCCTGTCTGCTCTCCTGGGGGAGTCAGCTGCCAAACCTGGCCCACCAACCTGTCTAGTAAATGACCACACAGCTGCATGTGGTCATTTAATTGATTACTTATGGAAAACTAAAACAGGAAAACCGAGCGACCTGTGCCAGAAGTACTGTGTGTTTTTAACGGAGAATGAAATGGCATTCAACCTCGAGCAATATCAAACATTCAAGCACGATCTCTCCCAAGAATCTCCTTTTGCTTTTTAAAATTAACATTAAGTTAATATTGTCATATAAAACTCCTTTAAAAAAATAGATATTTTCAGATCATTACAAGCTATAATATGAGTTGCTGTATAAACTATTGATGCCAATCCCAACATAATCAACAATCATGATAATGGAACAACTTGCTTAGTACACAGTTTCTCTCAGGAAAAAGCAATGTCTTTGGCTTGAGGTTAAAGGAGCCGTGTCGAATATTTTGATGGATCTCAATGAGATGCCTGTTTGATGTCTCACAAGCAGAACAAGAGGAATATAACATAAAAAAACTGGATCTGGAGTGAATCCTTGTACTCATTAACAAAGTTCCCTGCTTCTTTACTGACTCTGGGCCAGTCATATCATGGCTTGGAAACATGGTAAGATATTCCTTACCCCTGGCAAAATCTTTTTCAGAAGGGCGATGTTAGAATGATTGACAATTGTAAAAAAGTCTAAGCAATCTAATAAATGAAATTTATGGTCTTTTTTCTTGACCCTTTTAGGATGAATTTCCTCTTTGTCGGAAAATGTAAATGAAAGTATCATGTGGCCGTCTCTGACTCAACAATAGATGTTTGGACAGAACTGACACAACAGAGTGGCCTGACCCACTACGTCGCTCTACCACAGTTTTATTGGAAACACGTGCTGAACTTCTGAGGGATGCTGTTAGAGGGAGCGATGTATTAAAGTAATTAGGGGTAAGCAGGATCACAGGGAAGAGGGGCGGGTTCCGAAGAAGCCAATGCAACAATCCAAACCTGCTCCCCAAACCACACATGGGTTTGCTCTGCTTCATCACGGCAGTGGAAACATCACCTTTAGCCGTCTGCCAAAATTCCACCTCTAGCACGGTAATATGCGACTAACAGCAGGGGAACACATGTCTCCACACTGTATTCACACTGATAGCCTGTCAGTAGCCTACCCACACCGTCAGTCCCCCCCCAAGCAGGAACAGAAAGGAAGTGGACTGGCACAGAAGCAGCTATTCAGAGTGCGTCATGTAATTTAAGGGCCAATTTACCCTCAAGGATTCTACCAATTGAGCTCAACACTGGTGGTGCTTGAAAGTTTGTGAACCCTTTAGAATATTTTATAACCCAATTAAACAAACGAGACAAAAATATTATACCCGGTCATTTATTTATTGAGGAAAACAAACCAATATTGCATATCTGTGGGTAGCAAAAATATGTGAACCTTTGCTTTCAGTATCTGGTGTGACCCCCTTGTGCAGCAATATCTGCAACTAAACGTTTCTGGTAACTGATCAGTTCTGCACATCGGCTGGGAGGAATTTTACCCCAGAACTCATTGTTCCATCAATGATGCCAAGCCGTCCTGGCCCAGATGCAGCAAAACAGGCCCAAACCAATCAATCAATCAATCAATCAATTAATTTTGATAAACTGCTTTTGACATGTTTCCATGTCACAAAGATGCTTTACATACAGAAAAATACAATATGTCCCAGGCCTGACCCTCCAAAAGCATGCCAGTGGGAACAGTGAGTGATCTCTTGGAGTGATCTTTGTTGGTCGACCACTCCTGGGGAGGGTAACAATGGTCTTAAGTTACCTCCATTTGTACACAATCTGTATGACTGTGGATTGGTGAAGTCCAAACTCTTTAGAGATGGTTTTGTAAACTTTTCCAGCCTGATGAGCATCAACAACTCTATCTGAGATCCTCAGAAATCTCCTTTGTTCATGCCATGGTACACTTCCTCAAACACGTGTTGTGAAGATCAGGTTCTGATAGATCCCTGTTCTATAAAATAAAACAGGGTGTCCACTCACACCTGATTGTCATTCCATTGATTGAAAACACCTGACTCTAATTTCACCTTCAAATTGACTGCTTATCCTAGAGGTTCACATACTTTTGCCACTCACAGATATGTAATATTGGCTCATTTTCCTCTATAAATAAATGACCAAGTATAATATTTTTGTCTCATTTGTTTAATTAGGTTCTCTTTATCTACTTTTAGGACCTGTGTGAAAATCTGATGATGTTTTAGGTAATATTTATGCAGGAATATAGAAAATTCTAAAGGGTTCACATACTTTCAAGCATCTCTGCAGATGAAAGCAACACCTTCCTTCTCAGAACTATCCCAACAACCCAGGATCATAAAATGTGCTTTGAACAGAGTATGTTTCCCTGCTGTTTTTAGGTCTCAAATATCTGACGGGAGGATACTGCCAAGGAAATCCCAAAACGACAGAAAAAATATAAATAACTCAATGGTCCCTAAAATAACTTTAAAAAACAACAAAAATTCACTAGTACATATTTTAAAAAATGCACTTTTGAGAGAAAATGAGTGAAATTCTGTCCAACAGAAGTTTTTCTTTTAGATGAATCATTCTGATTATTTTAGATGCCGATTTTGCTGATTCTGCAACGCTGGCCGTGATCACTTCCTGTTGAAATCATTTGAATAAATGCAAGTGTTTATGTTATTATTATCATTATTATTATTCCTATAAGGGGGTTCTGTGGTCTGGGGAGGGTACCCACAGTCGCATCTTGCGTACCTCCCTTGAAATAGATAGCGCCCCTGTTTATTGAAGCCTAGGCCTTAATGGACACATTCCATGTTGTGAGAAATTATGTGCCCTCTTTGGAATTTTCTGTGCACAGTAGGAAGAAACAGTGTTGTCATCGCTGTAATCAATGAGCAACGCTAAATGGAATTATAACTCATCTCAAAACAAAGCCAGAGAATCACTAAGTGTTACATAAGATAAATTGTAATTGTGTGACTTGGAGCCTAAACGATCTGCCTCACACATTTAGCCAAATTACTAACAGATGAGGTTCCTGGTTCTAAAGATGAGTTCCAAGAGTAAGTGATGATGGAGCAGGGTAAATGTCTCAGGTTTGCACCAGCTTTTCAGTAACACATTGCCGTTATATCTCAGAGCCAATATTTGCCCCTGCACCCTGTATTAACAATGACCCAAACAGCAGCACAGTTCAGGTTGTTTAATTTCCTATCTGAACGTTGAAAGTGGTTAATGCTAACCCAGCTTCCGGTGTACTGTGTATTGTGTCCTGTTTTATGTTAAAAAGTTACGTGTAAATGTCATACTAACATCATACCATGTCAATTTAATGTACCCTGTGAATAGACTACATATTTTAAAATAAACCTTTGAGAAGCCCTGCACAAGAACAACCAGCTCCAAATGTTTCAATTTCTCCACTGCTCATCCCAGAAGACAAGCTTGGACAGTTTACGTTTAGCACATTTTTTTTGCAGGTTCAAATATCACTCAGTCTTCGAGCCTAGAAAAAAGGAAAAAAAACCGTAGCACTTGGAGTGATTTGATAATTGAGGTGGGAGTCTGAGCCAGGCCGGTGTGGTTTTGTCAAGTGCATGCCACACAACCAGAGACAGGCTGTAACCATAGAATGGCTTTGCACGGTCTAGCATATTGTAGTTATTAATCATCACATCAGATTCGAACATAACCAAGTGTGTTGTAAAAAAGATATAATAAACAGAAAACACACCCTCGCGGTGTATATCACAGTGTGTGGCCAGTGCAGGGATTTCTACACCCGTTGAGGCTCTGAGGCATGCTGGTATGAGACACAAATTGTTGGTATCTCTGACTTGAAATCTCTTGTGCCCGTAAGGTCGGGTTGTGCTTCTCCAAAATGTGGAGTTGACTAGGTGATTGCAAAGTTAGAACCCAGCAAACTAAAGTTTTCAAGAACCTGGAGAACCACACTGAATGGACCACAAAGAGATGGAGCCCCTGTTTCCATTCACCAAGGCATCATTTGTAAAGTATACTAACGGTGTTACCGTAGTAATACCACGACTGCCCTTTTTCGTTCCATTTAGGGAAAACTGCTTTTAACTGAGCCTTCTCCAATATACTGAGAGATCTCTGGGGTCTTTACCAATATCTCTGGGGTCTTCACTGATTAGTTATCAACCTACTGGGATCACAAATATCAACTGATTCGGTAACTGATTCAAGATGTCTAACATCTACAGTGCCCTAGCACGTTCCCCATCTCACATTTTCTTTTACAGAAAAGTTTAAAAAGTTCTAATTCCACTTCATTAAACAAAACAACGTTCATGCTGATAAAGTAGGTAATTTCACACCACACTAATAACAAAGCTCAAGTTCTGTGCATTTCAAGCTATTTTTTGCTTCAGTTGAGGCAATATTAGACAAACTGTGTTTAAGCTAAGACACATTTTATAGCGGATAGCAGTTTTTAAAAATCTACTCATTTAGATCTCGATATAAGTCGATATATCAGTGTGAGTATTTAGGGTAATAACAACGAAATGAATTCTGACCTCAGGGAACACTGCAGCCAGTCACCCAGCTCCCTCGTCAGTAATGCATTTAGCAGGTGACAGCAGCTGACGGACAGGCTGGTGTCAGAGGGGAACCGCAGTGGGTTTGTCCCAGGTGCGATGGGGTGAAGGTTCATTGGATGGGACTCCTATTAAAGGCTGTTGGGACCATCAGTGGAGGCACACTGATGTATTCGCCATCCATCAACTCTGAAACAGATCTGCCTGCTGTTTAGCGTTTACCACGTGACCGGACACTTTCACATGCAGCTTGTCTTTACCCAGACAGAGCAGAGTTTCACACTCGTCTGTACCCAGATAGAGCAGAGTCACACTCATCTTTGCCCAGACAGAGCAGAGAGTCACACTCGTCTTTACCCAGACAGAACAGAGTCACACTCGTCTTTACCCAGAT